>JAJJMB010017331.1:4839494-5023117 GCA_023531105.1 Papaver atlanticum
TATTTTTTTATGACTTTTGCATTAATTTAAAATTGAAATATGATTTGTATTAATTAGTTGTCATTTAATTTGATGATGTATGCTTAGCTTAAATGTTTTTATACATCATGCTTAGGATTTACAACTAATATTTTGAAAATCTACTTAGGCAAAAATAAGAGTCACCATATCATATTTTATTTGGGTTATAATTGTTGAGAATAAATAAATTGAACCACATGCATGAGAATTGGCAAAAAATTTAGTCCCAATACCTCTCGCCCATTGTTTATAATTTTTGTTTATATATTTTTATTAAATTTAAAAAATCGAATCTTCACAAGTCCGAGAGTTTGAACTCATTTACTACAACAACTTTAAAATCACATCACGTAACGATCTTTATGACTTCTTATATATATTTTTCCTCATGTTAGTATGTTGTCGTATGCTTGCATTAATGAATTGGGATATATTTTGTTGTATTCCTTTTTTTTCCTAATTAACCATTTTAACTTGAAAATGTGGGAAATAGGAACTTCTGTGATCCAAGTCATTAGAGTGGCATGAATTTTGTTTTGTTAAGGGTTTATAAAGTATACTGCAACATGACGAACGTGGATTGTTGGATACCTTGCAATGAGTCTAGTTATGAGAAGGGAGTTGTAGTTAGTAGGTATTAGTGCATGTTCATAGCAAGTAAATATGAAGAAATATGGGCTCCAGAAGTGAATGACTTTGTTTGTATCTCAGACAGGCTTACAATAGAGAAGAGATATTGGTCATGGAGAAGTCAATTTTGGGTGAACATGGGTGGACCTCAACCGTTCCTACTCCGTACCATTTCCTAGTTTTTTTTTTCAAGGCTGTTGTTGCAGACAAAGAGGTAATAAATTTTTCTGCTAAATGTGAGTTTGACTAAAGAAGTCTCTAAAGATGATCCTTAATTTACTTATGAATTCTTTTAAAATAGGATCTCTTGTTATCAAAATAAATAAGGTCCACTTAACTATTAGTTTGTATCATTTGTTATGCCTTCGTAGTTGTATATTACATCTTAAACACTCCTTTTATCGGCATCTAAGATGACTGCTCTTGAAACTTTGTTGTTATCATTATTCAGGCGTTTTCACGTCGTCACCATCTCTATACTGGGACGAGGTGACCATTATATTTCATTTACACTTATGCATTTATTTTCTCTAAATTATCTGCAGCGCCTAACTATTGTTTCACAATTTCTTTCTAGGTGGATTTGACAACTCGAGCAAATTATGAATCACTAATAGGAAACACAAGAACCATACGTTCGACAGATGATGCATGAGCTTCAGGTTGCTGAGGTCCGAGGTGTCTTAATGAACTCGTGCTGCTACAATACCTGTGAAACAGTGTGCAGTCTTAGAGAAAGTGTTACTTAGTTTATGAACAATCACCTAAATACAAAGAGAATGGAAACCAATTTTTTTCACAAACTGTCATCTTTTCCAATAGCCTCTTAAACTAGCGCAATTTTGTGTGTCTAAACTAAAGCAGGTAATATTTTATATAAAGATGTTAGTGATGACGTATCCAAGACTCTTTGATTTTTCCCCTTATAAATATAAAAAAAAATATATACTTTGGTTTCGATCTAAATGCTTTATGATTTACTGTATTAGGTGATCGGTGTTGTAATCGTGGAGAGATTTCAATAGAAACTATATGTTTTTAGCGTTTTTTATCATTTGCCTCAGTTTGGAGATTTTTTATTGTTTAATGGCGTCAGTTTCGTTCAGAAATGGTGTGTGAATTGTGTCTTAAAGGATGAATTCATATAGAAACAATGGTCATCAAAGTATGAATCGCATGGATCTTAGAGGAACATTTCTTTTTCCTTGGAATTGACATTGAAACACTAATGAGTATGTGAAATACAAACATATCTCTTTTATTGTACACATGTTGATTCTTAATGTGTACATAATTGTACACGTGTTGAATTTTAATGTGTACATAGTTGCACACCTATTGATCGTTAATATGTACATAATTATATACCCGTTGATTCTTAATGTGCACATAATTGTATACATGTTGATTCTTGATGTGCACATAATTGTAAACATGTTGGTTTCATAGACAATAGGCTTGTTGTGGGGATGGGTTAGTAAGTAATCTCATGGCTCTCATTCAAGACTAGTAAGTGTAGGAATTTTGTTTTGTCTTATGATATCCATGCAACACTAACACATATATTTTTGACATTGCTTGCACAATCTCTTTTTGTTTGAAATGATTCTAAAATTCTAAATTTAGTATTGTTGTGCTCATTGTTGACGTATCCAAGACTTCTGTGAAATGAATATTCCATTGGGTATTCTATGTTTAGCATGATTTGTCATTACACTGTTGGTCTTGATGACTGTCGTCTTATTTTCTTTGTAAAGGTACGTGATGTAATTTCAATAGTTTTGTAGTAAGATGGTTCGTTCAAGACTTGTGAAAGCACATTTTAGATCTAATTTTAAAACTAAAAATACAGCCAACTAAAAACAAAAGGTGATGTGAATATAATGGAGAAACTGGGGTTAGGATTCCACCATTGGCCGATATTAGTGATTTATAAAACAACAATTATGCAACTAAACATTAAATTTAATTCTAAAAGTATTGCCTAAACATGTAGATTTTCAAAAGAATAGTTGTTAATCGCAAGCATAGAACATCATTACCCTAAAGCAAGCATGTTCTATCAAGAGAAAATACAGTTGACTAATCAAAATCATAAAACCAATTTTTAGTTCAATGCAAAAATCATAATATAATTACTATAATTAATTTAAAATAGATATGTATCACTTCTTCCATCGCCCCAGGGATTGGGTCTAACTTCCCATGTTGTAGACACGCTCAAAATATGATTTCATTGCTCAAGAAGTGCTTACAAAGATGAAGATATGATAAACCAAGGATTTGTATCAGTGTAATTGCGTTACAAATGGATTTACTGTTACAATGAAAACTATACTCATAAATTGTCGCTAAATAACAATAGCATATAGGGGAATAGATCACAGTTGCAAAACGACAGACATAGAGTGTGGTATGTTCGTCTTCTTCCTTTACTCTTTGCTGGTGATGAATCAATCACTGTAACTCTTGTTTCTCACTCTCTACTGCTCCCAAACTCTTTGTAACCCACTGTTTATGTTCCCAACACCTCTTTTATACCCCACAACTTCAAGATATTGCAGCAATTAATACCAGAAATTAATACTAGCAACTCCATGCCGGTTACGAGATTTTCTTCCTTATTTAAATTCTTCACGTGTCTGTTGTGTTTGAAACTTTCCAAAATCAATGAATACACGGCTTAGATGAGGTTACAAACGCTGCAGATACACGCCATCTCCCAAAATATCTCAACCAACTCGTGACAGAGGGAGAAAACCCGAGAACACCCCACATCTATTTTGTTCTCTACATACTTTTTCTTCCTTTTTTTTATCGATTCTACACAACTTCTCCTAGCCAACACACTCCATCACGATGATATTATGTGTCCAACAGAGTCAAACTTCCAAAGATAAATCAGAAAAATCCTGATAATATATATACTCTATGTTTTATGAAAATCAAAAGAAAAGTTTCCTCTTAGTTAGAGCATAGCTTGGTTGAACCCACCAAGCGTTGGTATGTCAAGTTTGGTTGTCATATTTTAGTGTGTCAAAACTCATCTAAGAGTAGCTTGATTATGTACTAGAGACAACTTCGTTTAGGTTAGACTAGAAAGTCTAGGAATGTTGATGTCACACCCCGAGTTTTTAGCATGGCGCATGATAAAAGACGTGATCGTTCTAAGACTGACATGGGCAGTCTATATTAAATTCCTTAAGGAATTTAGGTGTGTCGACCAGCCAACTTCCAACTTTGTTTAAAAGTGTGTGTGGCGCATTTAAAGCGATCTGATTGGTCAATGTGAAAGGGGCTGGCAAGCGGCAACATGGAGTGTGGCCGACCGGCCAAGGGCGGCGCCTGCTGGAGCGGATCGGCCGGCCAAGTGGCGTGGCCACGCCTTCCTTTGCTGTTGCTTTTTTACTTGCCATAGTTCCTCTTATTTTCCACTTTTGGTAGGATTTTGCTCCTATTAGTCCATGGCGGATTAATTTCCTAGTTTACCTAGGTTTGGTCTCGATCAATAGGGTTCAAGATATTGCGCAGGGCGCAAAAAACCTAATTTTTGCAAATTGATAAAATTAGGTTTAAGAGCTGAATTTTGCGGGTTGCCGCAAAATCAATCAGTTTTTGGTGAGTTTTTGCATACTGATACAAAAAATCATTAATCTAATATCAAAGGGCAGCATAACTTTGCGTGCCTCTGATTGAGTACTTCCACACGCATCTTAATCCTGACACTTCGGGAGATTCATGCTACTCGGCTGGGAGCGAGCATTAGTCGTCATGTCATGTCAGTATTAAGAGTTCAACTAGGGAACATGGCATAGAATAAATACTCAGAAATTTACAGAATATTTGGGATTGTTGCTACACGCACCATTCTGGATAAATTTCATATAAATATACTGAATTGCTCAATACATATGTAAGTAAAGAGGCCTGGGCACTCATCACTTTTAAATGGCTCAATCTTCTTCGCAGAATGATGGCGCATTAAATACAGGGTTTTACAATTTTAGCCCTGAACTAAAAACCACCATCAACAGTAAGCATGTAATCAACCTGATGATTTATGCTTTAAAATGTTAAAAGATAAGTATTCTAAAGATAAAGATTTTATGCACCTTGATAAACTTAGTGATAATTGTTTTTGGATATGGAGGGCATCCATAAAGGTTTGGAGACTGTTAAATCTTACTCTTGCTGGTCTGTTAGATGTGGTACAAAGGTAAGAATATGGTCAGATAAGTGGATTATTGGGCTACAACAAACAACCTATTTCCTACTGATAATGCTAGTTTCTCTTCAGCTTATACTTTTGTTTGTGAATTTTTCTAAATGATATTATACAATGGAATGTGAACTTGATTCAAAGCCTCTTTCCTGCTGATATTGCTAGTAAAATTCTAGCCATGCATATTCCTAGATGGTGAGAAGATACTTTAGTATGGGTACCAGGCAATAAGGGTTGTCTTTTAGTCAAGAGTGCTTATAAAACTCTTATCGACACTTATAATCCTAATAATCATACTAATTATCATGTTCCCACCAATGTCTGGAAATCACTATGGAAAGTTAAGATCCCACTTGGAGTAAAGCTTTTCATTCGGAAATGTTTGAAGTGCATAGTTCCGACTAGAGACAAAGTAGTTAGATACAAATAAGACATAGACATACATTGTACCTTGTGTAATGTTTCGGTTGACTCTGTAGAACACTTAATTCTTGAGTGTCCCTGTATGGTTTGGTGTAGTATATATTTTTCAACTGTACTCTCTGAACACTCTACCATTTTCAATTGGGTGATAAGTTGGATTAATACATGTTTCTTTTCTGTTGGAAAATTTTCTCATCAAAAGGATTAGTTTTTGTCCTCTCTGATGATTACAACTTGGATGATAAGGAAGGATAGATGTTTTGCTATCTTTCAAAATACTAAACCTAACGGAATGCATACTATTAAAAGAATCAAATTGCTAGATAATCAATGTTGTCATGTTATTTCTAGTAAAATTACTCGTCAAAATGGTTTACTAGTACTACAATCTAATAATTGGGATCCTCCTGAAAACCCTTGTTGTAAGATAAACTTAGATGCATCTTTTTAAAAGGAAACTGGTAAAGCAGGCATTGGGCTAATAATCCAAGATTTTGCAAGTACGTGTTATGGATCCAAAGGACAGTACTTTGATGGAGGATTGAATGCGGATCATGAAGTGGAGCAGCTGGAATGTATGGCATTGAAGGAGGCAATCGACTGGGCTATCTAAAATGAATACGGGGAAGTTATTATTGAATCGGATAATGAATATTTGATAAAGTTGTCAGTGAAGCATCTCCATGTGTTCATTGGACAAACCGTTGTTTTATTTTAGACATCAAGTTTTTGTTACAAAGCAAACCATTGTGATCTTGCCAGTTAGTACTTGGGATTAAGAATGGTTGTGCAGATTGTATTGCCAACAAAGCAAGAATAAGTTGTGCTAGTTTTGAGTTTCATTGATTTTCCTCCTGATATAAACTCGTGAATCAGCAAGGAAAAACAACATGTAAGCTATCAATAATCTGAATAAATCGTTTTTTGAATCATTTTCTTTTTGTTATGATTATAATATAATATAAAAGTTACAAATTTTATATCCACATGGACCACATCTGGTCCCCAACAACCATGGGGGAGCAATAAAGATAGAATCACCGAAAACAACACACCACATTTTTTCCCGCGTGAAATAGAAAGTGGGTCCCATTCTGCCAATTACTAATCTCGATGTTGAGAAGTTTTAATCTCTTCCGTCAATTCCCCCACGGGATAAATCCCGGTGTAGAGCCTCGGTGTGTCTAGCACTTCTCCTGGGAGAGGAAGGGTACGATACACAAATGAAAAATAATTTTTTTTATTTTATTCTACGTAATGCGTTTTAAGTCCGCTTTCTACCACTACCATGACAACAATCATTTAGTTTATATAGTTAGTGGAAATGTCACTGGCATTTTCCACAAATGTAAAAGAGTGGAGAACAATGGGGTAAACTCACATTTTAATACACAGCTCAATGATAATGTTAATTCCTGTGGAGTCTTATTTTTTGTGGTGTACTCTCCTGGGGAGGCAGAAACTTAAGTCATATCGATTGCCACAAGGAAAGCAGTAGAAGTAAAACGCTCAATGTGTTGTATTGAAAGCGACGCGAAGGAGCTAATTGATCAACTTACAACCGTCTTGATGCTTTACTTACGGATATTTTGGAAATCAAAACCTCATTTGTTGTTTGCAAATTCACATTTCTTCTCAGAACTTATAATGTTGCTGCTCATTCTTTGCTCACTGGACAAAGATGAACAACACCTCTACGTTTCGGTCCCTTATAATAGAAGTACACAGCTCATGTTAAGTGATGTATATGCGAAATTTAGATAAAGTAACTCATTCGCAATATAGCTCATGCCCGCCGGTGACAACACCGGACTGACATGTCTTAACAAACCCGTTACTAATTAACCACGAGTGCACACTGAGGAAACTTTTAAATAACATTTATTATACCGCATTCCTCATTGATCAAAAGGACTTATTATCTTCTCAGAAAAAACAGATCAACCCAACTAATTCAATGTACAGATGCAAAAATTGGTTAGTGGAATCTCATTGTTGCACTTAAAAGGTGGTGATCACTATGAGATACTATTGCAGCCTGTTTCATATCGAAGTCTTCCAATTAGTATTAACTAAGAAAGATTCAAAGAAGAAGAAAATGGAGCGTGGTTCATGTTGAATCGAAACTACGACTTCACCAAGGACAGAAGGTACTCATATCATGCATCATTATTAGACAGCTTATTATCTTCTCTGCTCTATGAAATGTGCATATCATTCTACATTTTGGATACAATGAGCAGAACACAAGAGAAGAGAGTTGTACTTCATATAAAAATTTAAAACTCCATTAGTTACTTTGAAGTAAAAACTATTAGGAACACAAAATGATAGTAATTCTAATTCTTAAACTGAAAGGATCACGATTTCATGACAATACACAATGCACAAAGTAACGCTGCAAAAGAATTTGAAAATTTCTAGACAAAATTAGAAAGAATAACAACTGAAAAAGAATGATTTATGTACATGTGTACCTGATTGATTCTCATGTATATTCACTTGCATAACCAAGTACTGGAGTATTCCTAAACTCATTTCATGCTTCTTCCAGCTCTACCAGTGGACTAGCTAGTTTCTGTATATAATAATTCCACCTTTGAAAGATGCATCTAATCCCAAACCTTTTGGTAGGTACAACCACCAGGTGCCAACTCAATTGTTGGACACTTACTGGAAGAAGTAACTGTGTGTTTATGTATCTATACAAAATTCATTTGTTTAGCAGGAGACATCATTAGAACCATAACTGATCGCTTGAAGACTCGTATCGGACATATTTGTCATCCATTTTCTCGGTCCCCCAGATTCACCCAATATATTATATGCATATGAAGGCCATCTTATCCCGCTGCCGCCTGATTCATTGCTATCTGTTGTGGTAACATCGCATGATGATCCCTCTGAAACAGCACCCGTTCTAAGCAATTTCTGAGTTCGTTCAAGAACTATAAGACTTGAAAATGTAGAATAGCTATTACCAACAAAGACATCAGCTCTCAAGCAAACTTCATAGTCGATTGCTGATTGAATGAGATACGGGTACTTTTTGTAGATATCCCAAACACCCAACTTTTTCTTCTCATAAGGAAGGAGACCTTCCTTCCAACCACTCAAAACAGAACCATCCTCGAGAAGATCGTCTGCCACCGCTAGATAAACAACGGTAGGTTGTTGATTTATGCCGACAATATTGCCTACCCGTTCCATAATCTCCTCCTTACTGCTACAAATTTGAGTGACATTGTTCCGCTGTTGAAGCTTCTTGCAGTGAATCATCCAGTCTTTCTCTATTCTCATGTGCACAGCAACATAATAAGGCTGCTGCGTACCCGGCAACGTACCTGCTTTGCTTTCAATCACTTGACTTCCAATCTCTCTAATCCTAGACACAACTCTCTCAGCTTCTTCGGTTATCTCATCAACTAATACTAAACACTCGAAGATGTTGGCATAGTCTCTGACAGGCCAATAATCATGCCAAAGGAATGGATTCTTCCCAAGTATCCGAATAACCTCAAACCCATCAACGCTAGGGTCTTGCTTAACCTTTCTCGATTGCTCTAAATCTCTTTCCATTGTCCATTTCCTTCCACTCCCCTTGTTGAGATCGAAAACATCGCTCTTGTTCGAAATGTCTGAGAAGCGACCCAATTGAACAAAGCCATTGCAAAGAGAATTGAACTTGTCAAACTGAAAAATCTTATCAAAAGTAACTGATTGCAAGAGATTGACTTCTTTGTAAAACAAAGAAGCACTTAAGCTAGGAAGTAACAAAGTTCTGTTGAGCATTCTCGCGGTTAGAAATGCTCTTGCCACTGCTATCTTTTGATTGTTTAGTCCCCATGCAATTTGAGGAACCTCTAAGAATTTGTCACTTCTGATTCCTCCACCAGAGGAATTGTCATGAACCAGATGATGAGAAGAAGAAGATGAGGAAGTACTGAACCAATAATCAAAAGTGGTGTTGTGTTTGAAGGCAAGAGGGGTTGTGATAAGAAAAAGAGCTCTGAAGATGAGAGCAATGGATATCAAGAAAAGACATCTGCAAACCTTGGAATTCAAATAACAACCAAGAAATCTGACATGTTTGGGAGGTTTTGATAAATTCATTATTGCGAATTTTGATGATGATGAGGAAGTGGATGAATTGACTTTTTACATCATCTCAATCTGAATACAGATACCGAGATTGCAACAAACTCCTCCATTTCTGGCATTGAATAACTCTCTGTTCAATTCAGTTATACTAAATAATAGCCTATTTGGTTAGGAAAACAAATAAAAATAAACCAAAAACAGATCAAAAAAACCCAAATTTCGAACAAATTGATTTCAATCCATTGCATTGGAATTCACAAAACACCGATAAATAAAAGGATTGAGTTACGGGATCCTAACCTGATTTCTTTTTTAAATGAATCAGAAAGAAGAGACCTATATTTCCTTTTTTTGCAGAATTCAATGAGATTTGTGAATCTAATAAAGATTTTATGAAGAAAATACGGTTTTTTTGTTTTTGTTTTCTGAGAGAGAAGAATCATGGAAGGTCTAATCTAACGGATACAACAAGAATGATGAACCCTGAACAAGAAACAAAGAGCAATAATAAAAAGGTATGTTTTTCTTTCTTTCCTTTAAGGGACTAGTGCATGCAGAAGCCTTCTAAATTGAATACTCACTATAAATTCACAAAACAATTGAAAGTCTGAAACGGAAGAAGGAACGGCAAAAAGTGATCTGAGGATACCTGTGCTGTGTGTGTATATGTGACAGACTCTTTTTTGATGGATCTTTGTTGCAGAGACAGACACGAGTTATTTGATTACAGAGGAAAGTACCGAACCGTGAACTGACTGACTTTGTCACTTCTGACATCAATAACTCCTTCCTCTTTATTTTATGCTGCTCATGTTAATCATTAATGAATAACAAATTGTTTTCTTCGGCATTCGGCATTAAAGAGATATTCCGTATATACTTTACAACTAGCAAGACGCTGCCGCCTTCATTGTTGACGGACTATTCATTGAATTGAGTTGGTTACGGCACTTAACGCGTCCTTCACTTGATTATGCTTCTCCCCTCACTTTGTGTCGATCTTTAACCCTTAATTAGGCTTTGTTTGTCCCACCAAGTTCTCATTAGCTAGGTAAATCTCGAGTTACTTAATTTTGGGCTTAATTAATGCGGAATATGTGCCCCGCACTCATTGTTATTTATTTTTCTTGCAAATGCAATCGGAAAAGGAAAAATGAGAGGGCATGGATTACCGAACTTCGAAATATTAGAACAGATGGAGTCAGAAATGAAATTGGGGTTTCGGTTCCTGCCAGACCTTATAATATCCCAAACCACACCACAATAAAATAAATTAATTCTTAAGAGCATATTGGTCCAGGGACATTCCCAGTTTGTTCCTGCATGACATGTTGGCCTGTTGGCATGAGCCAAAATAAACAATATGGTTGCATACATAATTGTCAACCCAATCAAATCAGTCACACATGATTATAATTTTCAACCACCCAAGATACGCTTTTCTTGATGAGAATTTTTTTTTTTTCTAAAAAAAAAACATAAAGGGGAAATTGAGAACCAAGAAAGGCATGTTATTATCCAGCTTCCAGCTAACAAACAAGTTGTAGCCTAAATGGTTAAATCCATTTTCAATGGATGACATTATACCTACCTAATAATTCCAATTATTGCTGAGGGGGAATATAGTAACGTGATATTTCATTTTAAATGGATGACATTCATATTTTTCTTACTATTTCAAGATCAACGGATATGGGTAGTCTTCATTCGGAGACTAACTAGTTGTATGAAGGAGTACTAGTTCATACGAAGGAGGGAAGCTACTTTGCAAACTTTGATGATTATAAGACTACATGGGGATGGTATGCCGTGTATGTTGCTTTTTCACCTCACTCGGCACTTTGTGTGCCGTGTATATAGCTTTTATTTCACACACGGCACTGTTTCTGCATTGTATAATGTATTTCCCCCCACACTGCACACAATGTGCCGTGTATGTTCTTTCTTCATCCCACACGACACTTAGTTGAGGGTGTTTTCCCGTCTCAAAGACTGAACTCTTTTGGGTAATGTGCATTTATAATGTATTTTACAAACTCAACGTCTCAAAGAATGAACTCTTTTGGCCTACAGTAGATAACAGAGGTTTGGTTGAGGGTGTTTTCCCGTCTCATATATGAGGTCCTGCGGAGGGTGTGAAGTTGTTGGGGGACCTATTAGCTTGAGCCCACAGTTTTGTAAGAATATGGTAGTTAACAGAGTCTATAAGACCACGGCTTTGATTGATGCTATACAGAAGCTCAAAGACCCCCATGGTGAGCTTTTATTGTTGAGGAACTGTTCTGGTGTCTCTAGGTTATACTTTGTTATGCGTACAACTAAGCCTGAATATTTGGAGGAGGCACAGGTGGTTTTCAATAACTATCTCAAGCAGTTTCTCAGACATCTTATCATTGGGGATGGGCCGGGCTTTGGTCCCCTACAACATAGGCTTGCTACACTCCTCATCAAATATGGTGGGCTTGGTGTGTATACCATGAAGGATACCATGCAATACTGTTATTTGGCATCTTGTTTACAGACAAAAGCTAAGCAGGAGAATATTTTGAGACAATTTGGAATTTCTGGTTTGAGTCCCAGTTTTGAGCATGCACTTTCCCTATACAAACAGGTATGTGGTATTGAAAATTCTTCATTATGCATTGACGATATTACCCCCCATTCTATGAGTTCTTTGGCAATCAAATACTTCGATGCAATGAAGAAAGTTTTATCTGATCAGTTTGTTATGATGGAGCGTGATTCAGCCTTGTGGCAGAGTAACAGGATCAAACATGCACAAGATTATTTGTTGGCCATTACCATTGATGGGCTTAATCAAAAACTTGGGCCTCGGCATTTCAGAGGTATCTTATGTTATAAGCTTGGAATCCCTCTTTTCGAAGAAGGGGACACTTGCTCCAGTTGTGGTAGGGAGATGGATATTTTTGGGGTTCATGCCTTGCATTGCTCGCATGGGGTGAGTCTCAAATATAGGAATGATCTAGTTCGGGATACCTTTGCAGATATTTGTTATCGTGCGGGGGTCCCAGCTAGGAAGGAAGTGGATTTTTGATTTCTCTCAGACACCGGTATGGCTTTGAGACCTGCAGATATCTTTGTATACAATTGGGATAATGGGCGTGATGTGTGTATGGATACCACGGGTGTTTCTCCTTTCACTGGCGCTGGAGTGCGTGCTTTTGTTCCTGGCCAGGCAATTGGTCAAGCTGTTGAACGAAAAAGAACTAAATATTTAGAGAAGTGTACAACTCATGGCTTTGGTTTTTGGGTTCTTGCGTTTACCACCGTAGGTGAGCTAGGGAGTGATACTATAGAGTTTCTGAAAATATTGCGCAGTTATATGGCTAGTCATGATGCAAATGTCATAGTGGGGGATTTTCTTTTCCATAGGATTGGGGTTGTCATTCAAAAAGGGGTTGGGGCCCAGCTTGTTGCCAGGCTCCAATCTAATTCTTGTAATTTTTCCTCGTCTGATTAATAAAAAAAAAAAAAAAAAAAAAAATTAAATGCAGTATTCTTCCCCTAAAATAACCTTAAGGGTTTATCCGCTAGAAAATCTTCACAGTAGATACAAATTTTAAAACTAAATTGAGAGAAAAAAATACCTTTTGATATAAATTATACTATTATGTTTCTTTAATGATATGCAAAAGATAGACCTAAGAGTAGCAACGATTTAGTTCTCCAGACCTCTTTAAATTCTTCGAAGTTTTTTGTTCATAGCAGAAGCAAAGGGGGGAAGGGATGGAAATATAAGTTCGTATTAATTTTTTTTTCTCTCTTTGCCTTGCTTTTTTTATTTCGTGTAGGATAACATTGGACTTGGGCTTTCTTCAGGGTAGGCAAATACTAAAATATGTAGGCAACTGCCTACCCTTGCCGTAGGTTGCCTACGCCACTGATTTTGCCCCTAGTAGATCAATTCATGGAAATATTATTATTGCTCATGAAATGATCCATACTATAAAGCACAAAGAGGATTTTAGTGGTATTATGGCTTTGAAGCTTGATTTATCTAAGGCATTTGATAATCTTGAGTGGAATTTTTTGATGAGAGTTCTTAAAAGATTTGGTTTTGCTGATGATTTCTGCGATCTTATTTTTCAATATATTTATACAACTAGTCTAAGCATTTCTCCTATATGTTTATCATAATTATGGAATATCTTTCAAGGAGTTTCCTAATTTATGAATATAACCACATTATCTCTGGTATGAAAGCTGCTGGAAGAGATCTATCCATAAGTCATTTGCTTTTTGTTGATGATATTATTATCTTCACCAAAGCTAATATGCAGAATGTTCATGGTATTTCGGATATAATAAAGAATTTTGGTATGTGCCCTGGTTAACTATTGAATTTTCAGAAATCTTGTGTTTACTTTAGTCACAACATTAGTCCCGCTGCTTGTAGTGATTTAGCCTAAGCTCTAAATATGAACATAGTTAGTGATTCAAACACTTATCTTGGAGTGTCACTTATACATGGTAAAAATAAAAAAAAGCTCTTCATCCTATTGTTCAATATTTTGAGGCTAGGATGAATAATTTAAATAGTTCATCTCTTAATCAATCAGGTAGAATTATAATGGTTAAGTCTATTTTAACTCTCTACCCACTCATCAGATGTCCTATTTTGATATTACAAATAAAATTATTACGAAACTTGATTCCCTCCAAAGGAACTTTTGGTGGGGTCACAAAGGAAATAGAGGTAGTTGTTTCATTTCTTGGACGAGTCTCTGTGTTTCCAAGGATTTGGTGATATTGCTTTTCAGAAACCTTGAGTTTTTTAATCAAGATCTTATTACTAAGTTAGGTTGGTAAGTGTAGATGGTGAAATTTGGATAAGGGGCAAAAGTGTTATTTCAACCCTATAGAAAGAATTCAACTCTCACGGGAGAGATTAAGCCCTTGGCCCTCAAGGCATCCTTAGCCACGATTTTTAGTATACGTTCCCGCGAGACAATGCTGGTCTTGATGTCGTGATTCCTAGCGCACATCCTCGACGAGATACTGCTGGTCACGTAGGTTCTGTAGAGCGTAAAACGTCCCCGGCAGACTTATGAACCAGAACAACCACAATTCCAGCATGTCTTCGCGGGACGCAGCTGATTGTGATGCCATGATTCCTAGTATACATACTCAACGAGATGCTGCTGGTCATGTAGGCTCTGTAAATGCGTAAATACATCCCCGGCGGACTTATGACCCAGAGCGGAGATTTGCATATCTCCTGTAAGCCCGACTCACCCTATTTAAAATCAAGGATTGAATCCTAGTACATCATCGCAAGGTACACTGGTTATGTTTGCTCTAGGCTCTGACTCGACTTACTTAGGTTTCCGAATAACTCCTAGGACATCCCCGCGAGATACACTGGTTATTCTGCCTCCGTGCCCTTTTGACAGACTCCTATAACATCTTTTCAGGATATACTGATCTTGTTGGCCCATCATATGGACACACAGTTGATTCCTGACACATCTCTGCAATACGCTGGTCAAAGAAAAGTGAGCCAAAGTCTCGCAGAGGCATTAATTGGGCGTACAAAGCCTTTTTCTCTCTCAGGACGAGTCCCAGCTAACCATAGAGAGATTCGGATCCGTTAAGAAAATCTTCGAAGAGATTTTGATTCGTCTGCAAAATCTCTGAGGGATTCAAATCTCTCTGCAAAATCACAGAGAGATTTTGATCCATCTGCAAAATCTCGAAGAGATTCAAATCTCTCTGCAAAATCACGGAAGGATTTTGATCCTCTGCAAAATCTCGGAGAGATTCAAATCTCTTTGCAAAATAACGGAGAGATTCAAATCTCTTCTTAAAATCTCGGAGAGATTCAAATCTCTCTGCAAAATCTCGGAGAGATTCAAATTTCTCCTCAAAATCTCAGAGAGATTCACGGCACATGCCTTACCTAGGGATCAAGCCTATTTCTACTCCTCTCAAACACACTCACGGCTAGTAAATTGAGCCTGAACTATACATGTCTATCCAAAAATGTGGATAAGCTCTCTTGAGCTCCGCATGCTCAACAAAAGGACCCAAAAAATATTATGGTCTTCACATGACATATGTGACCCTTTTCACGTGACTCATCCTAGTCATTCTCACAAATCATAGAATATCTCTCTATCTTGGCCAACTCGGATAAAGAGAATATTTATCTCTCAACACATCATCACAAAAGTTGACTCAGCTTCACAGAAATGGGAGGATATCAATTAGGGTTTTGGTCTGGCGGTCTATGACACGTGTGAGGAATACCTGGATTATTTCTCACCACAGAAGGGAGTAAAGGCGATGGAATAGTGAGATAAACTCAACCTAGTTTATCCCTATTCCTGAAGAGACGGGAGAATTGCTCCGCACGACACGGAAAGCAATCTTTATCTTCACCGAACTGAGATTAGAGAATTCAGCTATAAATAGGTCTTCTATTTTTCCAAGCTAGGATGATCTTTTTCATAACCTCTCAGAGTAATTCTTTTTCAAACCCTAGAATTCTCTGATCTCTCTCTTCATCTGCTTCCCTCCCTAAGACCATCCTTAAATCTCTTCCCTATGACTTAAACAGTTTTTGAACGACCACTGTGCGTGGTTTAGGCGAAAACTGTTCGTGCTCAACCTCCCATAACTCACTTTTAGAAACCCTAGAATCTCACTTCTAACCTCTCTCAGATTTTAGGTAACTACATTTTGGCGACCACAGTGGGAGGTTGTTCACTCAGTTACAGATATCAATCATGGTCTCTTAAGAAGGAAGACGATTCCACCAATCCAAACACAAAAAAACGTTCCATTGTTTCAGTATCTGTAAATCCATTATATATATTTAGCCGAGAGAGTTATCTCTACCAGTAGTTTTCTCTCTCAAACGAGTGTTTGACCTTAGTGAATAAGTTAGTGACGTCCCGGATCACCCAAAACTTTCCCTCTATGAAAAAAAAACATCCATGTAAACTATTTCCACAAAAATCTACTACTAATCCTTGAAAATGTTGGGTAAGGACCAAGGCGAGCTCCTGGGGACTCAACAGAATCTTGCAAAACCTCATATCGACATCCGAACTTATCTGAAAACGCCTTTAGAGTTACTAGTGGGGATAGATCCAACAAAATAGGATCGAGTAAACGTTTCCTAAAGAAGGAGTAGTAAAATTGATGAGAACAACATGGACGGGATCCAGTCTGTCTGCAATCGACCTCACTGGAGATGATGAAGCTCATTATGAACGCAACAGATCAAAGAAGAAACCATCCAGTCAAACTTATCACTCTCAAGTACTTCAAAGACCATATGATGCTCTAAAATTAGAGATTCTGGCGAATATTTTCTCCAAAATTCGTTTAGGTCAAGGACCCTCAATCTGATCACACTTTACTATTTTACTTGTAACTCTTTTATTCTGTACCCGATTAACCTAGTTCTTTTTCCATCGGATTTTCCTTTTCGTCGTCTACATGATGAACTTAGGGAAAACTTGGAAAGGATCCAAAAAATTCGTGACCTAGTAAAAAGCATTGTAGAGCCATATAGGGTCATATATCGCCAGCCAAGATAAATCTTGTCGTTCTTCCTGCTTCAGAGGATCATGACCAGAACGCGACAAAGTATAAGATGAGACTAGATTCCAGGACGACTCTCGTCCAAAGATCATACTTATCCGAAGATGTAAATCCACCAGTCGATATGCTATCTCAACACCCATCCTATCAGAAAGAAGGGAAATCCTAGCAATTGTACGACCAAGTCTCGATGAACCTCCATCTCAGCTACACCAACGATTATCCAGTATCATTTTTCGATGGGACCTTAGTTCACCCAAGATGGAGAAGCATAATATCTTTGCAGTAGAATCTATCAATGAAAAAGAGATGTGTATTGATACTCGCGAGGTTAACTATTTAGGATACTCATCCAGACGCGTCTAACAATTCCCACAGTCAAAGCCTCTTCTCTTCGAAAGACCAGCTCGATAAGATAGTCCATGTGTCAGAGTCGTACGTGATGACCGAAGAACAAGATGCGACAACCACTTATGGCTCCCCAAATCAGAAAACCACTTCCTCAAGTTGGGATGTACCGTGGGGACTTTCGAAGAATTCCATCATCAGCAACCTTAACTCAAACCATCTCTCAGAAGGAAAATAGATCTCGATAGATTATTTGGCTAAACAAGTTCACATGAATCCCTATCAAGACACCTAGTAGAGGCGGAACAACAACTTCATCTTATCCAGGAAGACACATGCGGCCAAACACTCTACACGACTCTCCACAGACGTCTCCAACCCGTAGAGTATCGCTTTCTTGCCTTTAAGACTCAATCTTTTACGCTACAAGTTATTTTTCCAAGCGTCTCGAATCGATAAGAATCCCTAGTCATATGTCAAACTGGGGACTAACGGAAAACCATGCTACACACCTTTGTATGACCAACAAGAGGTGACCCTGACATCCAATTTCCAGATAAAGATTTAGAAACAATCAACGCAAGAGTCTCTAAAGATTGGGAACATCGAGACCATTCAACTCCTCAAACCCACATCACAACATATTATTACTTGGGGACTATGAGATTAGAGTTTGGCCTTCAAAATCGTGAAAGGGAATCATCTGTGACTCGATAAATCTCGCATCTCTCTTCAGTATCGTCGAATTCTCATTCGTTGGCATTTTCTTTGTATTCAGCAATTGCAACTATGTCCCGGATCCTAACTGAAGATGTGACGGTCCAAATATGGATAGTTTTGTCCCTATAAGATGTTTTAGGGTTTCATATGCGTGAAACATGACTATATCAAGTAAAAGAAGCATTCAAATTATTCTTCAACAATGAACACATGCAGGAGAAAAACTAGGGTTCGCAATCGGTTTGAATAAGAGTATACAGTTTCCAGTCAACTCGGACGCGGTTCATACTTTAGTCACATAACTCGACGAACTGGTACAAATGGGTAGAGAATTCGACAACGCTCCATTGATAAAATATCCGTCCATGTCTCTTCTACCACGTGTTAAAAGGGAATGATGTTTCAAAATACGGTCCAAGAGATGTCATCAAAACACTTGAAGGAATTGCTACTAAATATTTGAATTCCCGGGTTTAATTTCACGTGGGATTATCACCAGAAAAATAATCTACAAATCCTAATTTTACTCTAATAAATGAAAGTCAGGTCTTTTATGTTCGATAGTTTGGGTCAACCACTGAAATCGGATGTCAAACGAAGTTTCTACAGCTTCTGGAGTGAAGGCCGCGCAAAGGAGGAACACTTATTACGAATTTAACTTAGGGTTTTCACCTACTCGCATACCCGACGAAGGATTCTAGGGTTTGCATCAAGTTCGAACTCATGAAGGTCCCTTCTTTTAACAGATGCATACAGGAAAGGTTCAGAGAGAAAAAATATCAACCCTGAAGAAAATCATCCAGCAAAGGCCCCTAGAGAAAATCTCTTTCTTCATGTTCAGCTTCTTCACTTCGGCCTTTACATCTCGATCCTCCTACTTAGCATGTTCCATCTCTTCATCTACCATACGCAACTCAGATTAAGAACCTCTCTGAACTCAATTCACCCAAACAGACCCTGACGGAACCGATCCACTCTCGCAACCACCTCATATTGAAAACAAAGATTCTCACGGGTTATCACCGAGTTTCCCAGGTTTACAAGATCGTCAGAAGCAAGATGTTCGGAGTTACCATTCTCACGATATAATCCGTCGCCCACCTCATCCGCATTCTACCAAGGTCGAACTCGTTCTCACAATGAAGAGTACTCTACAAACAAAGAGAAGACCAGATAAGGATGCAAAGTTCAAACTACATAAGTTAAAATCAAGGGAGCAACAACATAGGACTATGGTTTGATTTACATGAAGACCAGTCTTTTCCCTTAAAGCCTTGTCCTCTCCTAATCTCTTCAAGCCTTGTCTTCTCCTAATCCCTTCAAGCATACCTTCATGCCTAGAGTCCTATACTTATCAAGAAATCCATCTCACATCTCAATAGATACTCGTGGATTTGTTTGGGTCCACACTTTAACAAAGGATCAAGGGAAATATGTTTTTTTCACGACAAAGGGTATAAACATAAAATCAAATGATGGGCATGTCTCTGACCTAAGGATATAAAATTCACGACCTAAACCAAGCTAATTAAGGGTAGTGAATTCATAATACTCCAAAGGGTTGTGCTTGAAGCAAGAGAACGCTTTAAAAATCCAATTGAAACAAGGATTCCTTTGGTAATTCAGATTGATGAACATTACATCGCAAAGACTTCAAAACTGATTACAATTCATAAGGAATTTCGGGGTACTTTCTGAAGAAAATATGTTCCTCTATGTCTTCTTAACAACATACCAAAATAGCGCCTCAAACGTACAAACGAGCTAAGAGATGTGGTCCCAACACCGAAGTAAGTGCAATCTGAAAACTCCTGAAATTTTTATACGAGATTTCTGAAGTCAAAAGTATGCATAGATTTTATTGACCAAACGAACTCGGAATCGAGTCATTCTTTTTGATTTAGAAAGCCTATCCTATTTTCTTTCAAAGTTGGGGCTGGGAATCAAATCGGAGTCCGTATAAAGATTTTACATCCATTCTCCCTAAGTGTCTCAAATCTGAAATTTTATAACGAACACCTAAACAAAGAGAATCCTTGACAAATACGACTACTTCTATTCATTCAATGGTCGAAGTAATATGAATAAATGATCAAGGAGGGATAAATATCAAGACTTACATAAGATGACTCTATGGAGAACGAAGGATGGGTATCTACATCAGCAAACTCAAGATGATAAGTACTTCTGTTAACTTCTATGTCATCAGTTTGAAGATTAGTATCATTTTGAAAGAAGAACAAGGTTACCATCTATGCAAAAGAAAGATGCTATCACTCAGCACGCTATTATTAAGAACTCAATTCAAGTACACCAAGCATTAAAAGTTAGCACGTGAATTTCCTTCAGAGTGCAATATAAATCCTACTTCAAATAAAAGGATGAATCTCACTTGAACAAGGAAACCAACTTACAAAAAGAGTCCAGGACGTGTTCTACTTGTTTCTATCCTTACCCAAATAAATCACAATTCATGCCGAAGTTTCTCCACCTCCTTGAATGCAGACTTATTAAGAAAAGGGGCAGAAGTAACCACAAAAGTGCCCCTAGTTCGATATTTTGGCTATTTTGAAGAAAAGGGGATTTGTCCAAGAGAAGTGATCAAGTTCTTATCCAATCATGGAACCAGACCCATACACATGGTTTTCAAGTTACCTCATCCTCCAATGCGTCCAACTAGAGTTCAAGACAAGAAAGGAAAGGAGTTTTAAGAGAAGGCAAAGGAATTCAACTTAAACAAGGAATTCTACTGTGAATAGAATTCGTGGAACATACTGGACCGGTTTCTAAACCTAGTACACTTCCAAAATACTTCTCTTTTCAATTTGATTTCAAAAGGGAAGCCCTGAAGCAAAAGGAAAAATATTTGGAGTTAAAAGAGGAAATTAGAGGAATTTGGATAAAATAAGGAAACTGAGGGTTTTCTTTCTTCTAAAAATTCCTCCAAACCGTGGTCAAGCCCTTTTCATGCGTGAGGATGCTCTCCTAGGCCAGTGAGACGTGATTTATTCTCTCGAATTTTTTTCAGAGGGATCAAAGTTGAAGAGAATTAGGGTTTTGACGAAAATAACCCTAATTTCAAGAATTTGGTGAAAAAATGAAATTATTCTAAAAGAGAGGGGGCCGAGCCTCTCCCATTCTCTTGGACGGTTATCTAAGCTTCTTTCAATCTCTTTTATCTCATTACTCTTTAAAAAAAAACAAGCTCTCACCACACAAGGTACCGACCCCTCATGATAGATGCACACCTTTCAAGCCTTGCCAAGCCTCTCCAGAGGGTCTGAAGGAGTCAGACGCAAAATTAGGGTGCAGGTACAGTACCTGAATTCAGAATTTACATAGGATATGGACTCCGTAACTTCAAAATTAAGTGTCTATCTTTTATCACGGCCCTTCACCAACATCAAGGCCAGCCAAGAAACTGTTCAAAAATTTTATCTTTCCCACATACTCTCTTATACAAACTCAGAAGCTCAAGGATGCACAAAGAACGAAAATTAGGGTTTTGGCCAAGTAAACCCTAATTAAACAAATTATATTCGCTCAAGACGGAAATTTTATCTCATCAAGACTTCAGTATCATGTCATTAACGTCCAACACAAAATCCCAGGAAGTTCCGAAGTTCAGAATTGGTTCCAAGATCAGCGTTATAACAATCGAAGGCTAAACATCAATTCGGGAATTCTGCAAGTCTAAAAGGACGAACGAATCGTAATTTCGTACGAATAATTTGTTACCATCTATATACTCATCATAGAACAATCAAGGTTCTACTCTGAGTAGGGGACTTAATGTAGATGGTGAAATTTGGATAAGGGGTAAAAGTGGAATTTCAACCCTATAGACATAATTCAACTCTCACGGGAGAGATTAAGCCTTTGGCCCTCAAGGCATCCTTAGCCACGATTTCTAATATACGTCCCCACGAGACACCGCTGGTCGTGATGCCGTGATTCCTAGCGTACATCCTCGACGAGATACTGCTGGTCACGTAGGTTCTGTAGAGCGTAAAACGTCCCCGACAGGCTTAAGAACCAGAATAGCCACAATTCCAACATGTCTTCGCGAGACGCATATGATTATGATGCCATGATTCCTAATATATATCCTCAACGAGATGCTGCTGGTCATGTAGGCTCTGTAGATGCGTAAATACGTCCCCGACGGACTTATGACCCAGAGCGGAGATTTGCATATCTCCTGTAAGCACGACTCACCCTATTTGAGATCAAGGATTGAATCCTGGAACATCATCGCGAGATACACTGGTCATGTTTGCTCTAGGCTCTGACTCTACTTACTGAGGTTTCTGAATAACTCTTAGGACATCCCCGCGAGATACACTGGTTATTCTGCCTCCGGGCCCTTTCGATAGACTCTTGGAACATCCTTTCAGGATACACTGGTCTTGTTGTCCCATCATATGGACACACAGTTGATTCCTAACACATCTCTGCAAGATACGCTGGTCAAAGACAAGTGAGCCAAAGTCTCGCAGAGGCATTAATTGGGCGTACAAAGCCTTTTTCTCTCTCAGGACGAGTCCCAGCTGACCATAGAGAGATTCGGATCCGTTAAGAATTCAGAGAGATTTTGATCCGTCTGCGAAATCATGAAGAGATTTTGATCCGTCTGCAAAATCTCGGAGAGATTCAAATCTCTCTGCAAAATCACAGAGAGATTTTGATCCGTCTGCAAAATCACGGAGAGATTTTGATCCGTCAGCAAAATCTCGGAGAGATTCAAATCTCTCTGCAAAGTCACGGAGAGATTTTGATCCGTCTGCAAAATCTAGGAGAGATTCAAATCTCTCTGCAAAATCATGGAGAGATTCAAATCTCTCTGCAAAATCTCGGAGAGATTCAAATCTCTCCTCAAAATCTCAGAGAGATTCACGGCACACGCCTTACCTAGGGCTCAAGCATATTTCTCAGCCTCTCAAACACACTCACGGCTAATAAATGGAGCCTGAACTATACATGTCTATCCAAAAACATGGATAAGATCTCTTGAGCTCCGCATGCTCAAAAAAGGGACCCACAAACATAATATAGTCTTCACATGACATATGTGACTCTTTTCATGTGACTCATCCTAGTCATTCTCACAAATCAGAGAATATCTCTCTATCTTGGCCAACTCGGTTAAAGAGAATATTTCTCTCTCAACACATCATCACAAAGGCTGACTCAGCTTTACACAAATGGGGGGATATCAATTAGGGTTTTGTTCTGACGGTCTACGTCACGTGTGAAGAATACCCGGCTTATTTCTCACCGCAGAAGAGAGTAAAGGCGGTGGAATAATGAGATAAACTCAACCTAGTTTATCCCTATTCCTGAAGATACGGGAGAATTGCTCCGCACGACACGGAAAGCAATCCTTATCTTCACCGAACTGAGATTAGAAAATTCAAATATAAATAGGTCTTCAATTTTTCCAAGCTAGATGATCTTTTTCATAACCTCTCAGAGTAATTCTTCTTCAAACCCTAGAATTCTCTGATCTCTCTCTTCATCTGCTTCCCTCCCTAAGACCAGCCCTAAATCTCTTCCCTGTGACTGAAGCATCCTTTGAACGGCCACTGTGCGTGGTTTAGGCGAAAACTGTTCGTGCTCAACCTCCCGTAACTCACTTTCAGAAACCCTAGAATCCCACTTCTAACCTCTCTCAGATTTTAGGTAACTACAGTAAGCATGTAATCAACCTGATGATTTATGCTTTGAAATGTTAAAAGGTAAGTCTTCTAAAGATAAATATTTTATGCACCTTGATAAACTTAGTGATAATTGTTTTTGGATATGGAGGGCATCCATAAAGGTTTGGAGACTGTTAAATCTTACTCTTGTTGGTCTGTTAGATGTGGTACAAAGGTAAGAATATGGTCAGATAAGTGGATTATTGGGCTACAACAAGGACTCATCTTCTCAGACCACGGGTAGACACTGAGGAAACTTATAAATAACATTTATTGTACCGCATTCCTCATTGATAAAAATGACTCATCTTCTCAGAAAAAAACACATCAAACCAACTAATTCAATGTACAGATGCAAAAATTGGTTAGTGGAATCTTATTGTAGCACTTAAAAGGTGGTGATCACTGTAAGATACTTTTGCAGCCTGTTCCATATCAAAGTCTTACAGTTACTATAACTAAGAAAGATTTAAAAGATGAAGAAAATGGAGCGTGGTTCATGTTGAATCGAAACGGCGACTTCACCAGGACACAGAAGAAGAAGTACTGAACCAATAATCAAAAGTGGTGTTGTGTTTGAAGGCAAGAGGGGTTGTGATAAGAAAAAGAGCTCTGAAGATGAGAGCAACGGATATCAAGAAAAGACATCTGCAGACCTTGGAATTCAAATGACAATCAAGAAATCGGACATGTTTGGGAGGTTTTGATAAATTCATTATTGCGAATTCTGATGATGATGAAGAAGTAGAAGAATTGACTTTTTATCATCTCAATCTGAATACAGATACGAAGATTGCAACAAACTCATCATTCTGGCACTCTGTTCAATTCAGTTACAATATTTTGGTTAGGAAACAAAAAATAAATCAAAAACAAAAACAAAAATTACTGAAATTTCGATTGATTTAAATCTATTGCATTGGGATTTACAAAACACCAGTAAATAAAAGGATTGAAATAGAAAATATTGTTACGGGATACTAACCTGATTCTTTTTTAAATGAACATCACGTCAGAGAGAAGAGACCTATATTCCCTTTTCTGCAGAATTCGATGTGATTTGTGAATTTAATAAAGATTTTCGAGAAGAAGAAAAAAATGATGAAGAAATATACTCCTGAAATTACGGTTTCTTTTTTTTCTTCAAGATAGAATCATGGAAGGTCTAATCTAAAGAATACCAAATGAATGATGATTCTGGTAACAAGAAACAAAGAAATAGTGAAAGAACATAATAAAAAGGTATGTTTTATATCTTTTCTTTTAAGGGACTACCTACTGCATGGAGATAACCCTGAAAACTTATTGTCAATTCACAAAACAATTGAAAGTTGAAACAGAAGAAGAAAGATAGAAAGAAAAAGTGGAAGGAACGGCAAAAAAGTAAGCCTGACAGTACCTGTGATGTGTGTATGTGACAGACTTTTGATGGATCTTTGTTGCAGAGACAGACACGACACGAGTTATTTGCGAAACTGCTACTTGTACCCCGGATTTGTACACCAAAATTATACTCCGCTTGTGTGTCAAGTTTTCATTGGTTCATTCTTTAAAAGGAACCCCCTGTTGTTCCTGGTGGGGTAGGGTGTGGAAACAATGAATGGTGGATATCACTGCCACATAGGGGTGTATTATCCGGTGTATGAAGTACCGAACCGTGACTGACTGACTGACTGACTTTTGTCACTTCTAACATCGAATCATGACACATTAATAACGAAAACTTCCTCTTATCCCATTTATTTCCGTTTATTCTAATCAGTATTTATTAATGAATAACAAATTGTTTTCTTCAACATTTTTCATCATTATCGCCATAAAAGAAATATATACTCCCTCGTTCCACTTTAGATGATATTTTTGGAGTTTTCACGCAGATTAAGAAATGGAGAGAGACGGAAGATTTTCCATCTATATCCTTGAGAAAAGTCTTCAAACATTAATTGCTATTAGTGCATTAAAAAAAAACTTATAGTTCCAAGACAATATATAAGGGTGTAATTTGTAGTTTTGTGGAAAAATATGAAAATTTTCAAGTATTGTGGAACAAAAAAATAACCCTAAAATATCATCTAAAATGGAACGGAGAGAGTACTTTACAACTAATAAGAAGGGGTCACGGCCGCCTTCGTTGTTTGACTGACTATTCATTGAATCATTGAGTTGGTTACGGCACTTAACGCGTCCTTCACTTGATTATGCTCCTCCCCTCACTTTCTGTCGATCTTTAAGACTTTAACCCTTAATTAAGCTTTGTTTGTCCCACCAAGCTTTCATTTAGCTAGGTAAAGCTCGAGTTACTTGTTTTTAGCCTTAATTAATGCTGAACATATGTGCCTCACACGCATTATTTTTTTTTGCAAAAGCAATCGGAAAAGGGCAAATCAAAGGGGCATGGATTACTCATCCCAGTACTACGAGGATTTCAGTCCCTGCCGGACCACAATAAAACAAATTAATTCTTAAGAGCATGTTGGTTCTGGGACATTCGTTTCGCCAGTTTGTTCCTGCATGACAAGTTGGCCAGTTGGCATGAGCGAAAAGGAATAATACAGTTGCATATACAATGTCAAGCCAATTATATCAGTCACACATGGTTATATATGCTTTTTTATATTGTCAACCACCCCGATACACCTTTCTTGATAAGGATTTTTTTTCTTTACGAAAAGAAAAGAAATACTCCCTCCATACCACATATATATTACCACATATATATAGGCGGAGGGGAACAATTCTCTTAAATTAAGAAAATTGTATTGGATTCATAATTTCTCATACCTTTTTTTGTTTTACCCCTTGTCCTATTCCTACTATAATTTTTCATGCCCAATAAATAAGGGTATTTAGCAGAAATTTTATCTTGAAACTACTAGTGGGATAAATAAAAATCAAAATTCCGCCTATATAATAGATATGGACGGAGTAGAAAATTGAGAACCAAGAAAGGCGTGTTATTGTCTAGCTTCCAGCTAACAAACAAGTTGTAGCCCTATATCCATTTTAAATGGATGGCATTCTACCTACCTACCTAATAACTTAATCTCTCTAATCTAATTATTGAAGGGGAAGGGAATATAGTAACGTGATAAGCTACAAATTATCATTTCCAACAAAACAAAAGTCAACCTACAAAATCAATGGACTAGTAACTCCCATCTTATCGACTTAGAGGAACCCCAAGGTGTTGTATTTCTCGATCTCCATGGTTTATTTTTCTTCTTCGTGTTGAACCTTTTATGTTTTTCTTAATATGGTGGCCTGGAGGCCGCTGAACAAGTGACACCCTTCAAATTACAGTCCGATAGGTATGAAATGGTCCTGCGAATTCTGTTTCCACGTAAAACACGAAATGGATTCCACGTGTTTTGTTTGCTGGTAACGACGGGTCTGGGCCCTAGATCCCCGGAAGTGGTCGTCTTAGAAGGGTGCGGGACAACAACGACACATTTTTCCTGTAATCGTATGGTGCCTGTAGGAGATATGTAATTTAGGAGTCACGGTTCTTTTTCCATAGTTGCGAGTCTTGGCTTTTCAATCAAAATTACGCGGGAAGATAGTAAGACAGACGAGATTAGTTACCTATAAACTGTTAACAATTATTGCTGTTGCATCTACAGACTTGCCAGTCCCATTTATAAACATATACCATTATGGAAAAGTTTGGTAAAAGGTTGGCCAACCCCACTGCATGTCCAAGCCCAGCTCCACTTTGCCAACGCCCAATTTGTTGTCTTCTCCTCCTCCAGGTGTCTTAACCACTAAAATCGTATATATACAAGTTTGTCTTGCCTAGCCTAGCCTGGGCAATGTATTAACAGTTGAAATTCAATCAAGAAACGTGGAAACAGATCCAGAGATAAATATATCAATGTACCCACTTCCAAAACAAATAAACAATAATGACAGTGACTATCATTCCTGTGTATGCAATCCATTTGTCCACGCGATGCCGCCGCTCTACAAGCTTCAATACCGAGTTCGAGAGTCCCACTGTGTTAAGGATATCCAATGCTTTCCGCTGTGCCCTCTGCACATCAAACAACAATATGAATTTCCGATATTTCACAGCAGCCTTTACTTGGCCATTCTATTCAAGCCACAGGTGTGCAAATCTTAAATCAAAGTACATAATTGCAGTGCAAATATGTTGAGCAGATAGCAGGATAGCTGATAATAAAGAAAGATATGCTAAAACACAGGTCCTAGAACACAGGAGCCGGGCATTTTCTACGGAAAGTGATCTTTAATTGACCTAAAAGATAAAAACAATGTTTACAATGGTCACAAAAATAAGTTCAACAGCATCTAATTTGTTAGGCGGCAAAGCACAACCAAGTTTTCATTGAACAAAGCCCGTGTCAAACCCAAAAGAGGGTCGTAAATTCTGCAATCTCCAAACTGCCTCTTGAACTTTAAACAAGGAAAACAACGCCAAAATATACCATCATGTTTAAATATTGTTTGTCTAACTCGTAACTTTTTTGGGTATCCATGCACACATACATGTAGTTTTTATCTGCAAACATGTTTCAACCTCCAACTTTATGATGGATGTTAAAAACATAAATCTCACTGAATTAACTTCCAATCCTCAAACTTGTAATGAAAATACAATTAAGTTAATTAAAGAGTGTAAAATTTACCCTAAGACCTCTAATTTAGAGCTTTTGCTTTGATCATAACAAAATTACTGCTTAGAAGAAAAAAATGCTCATATCATGCTGAATATATCAAATATAAACAAAGAGCTAACATGGTTACCTTCAAGCGATCCCTCTGTTCTGCATATCTAGAAAGAATTGCCACACCAGTGGAATAAGCTTCCTCAAGCATCAAGGATGAGTTACGAGCTGATTGAATCGCTCGTGAATCGTCGTCAAAGATTCTCATAACATGAGCAGAGTCCCCATTCTACAAGAATGAGGAATCCATCAGTAATGACCAAAGAATCTTAAATAACTTCGGTGAAAAGATTCAAAGATATCCAGTCCGACCAATGATAGAGTTTGCACTCAGGTCAAGATCTGATGATCAAACTAGACCTGAAAAAGAACATAACCCAACAATGGAAGTAACAGAACTAAAGATTGCTCAATAAGAGCATAAGTTATTTTCCAGAAAAGACCTTTACAACGTTACCATCATATTTACACTACCCTAGGTGTTGTATCTCTCTTCTTTGTATTCTGCTCTAAATTCTTCTGCTAACAGAAACTCTCTTCCTCTACATGCACCAACTAGCGATTTTTTATAGACTAGAAATCCTTCATATGTTGGTAATTCTTACGACAGTAGCTAAACTCAGGACTTTCTGTATTAGTAATTCTAAGTACAGTTAGACTCTAGTTTCACGCTAGTAATAGAAACCTAAACCGACAATATGTTTGCCCAAGGAAGAGAATCTTACATATAAGACTAACTGGAGAGTAACTCTCCCATCTGTAAACCAAGCTATTGCGTCTTTTGGTAGCACTCATATCTAGAAACCGGACCATACCAGAACAAAATGCTGAACCAGATTAAATACAAACCTAAATGTACCTTTAGCTAAAAAGAGAAAGAAAAGAAAACGACAATCATTCACATACAGCTCTTTCTAGCAGCTCTGCCCTTTCCTTAGCTTCTGTCATACGTTTCTGATTTCGTAGGAAGTGCTTATCCAAGCTGTCCTTCGATGAATCAGCCTCTTCAGCTATCTGCTCAACTTTTCTGTATGACGAAATACGAAATATCTTAGTCCAATGTAAGAATCAAATCCTAATGACACGAGAAGCAACAATTGAATCACTACACTAACTCACAATTAGAATTAAGGTTATCAGCAGAAATTTCATATCTATTACTCTAAATATATTATATATATACTACCCTACATAGAAGACGCTCCATTTACGAAGGTTTCTCATACAGATAAACTCAAGTTATGTCAACACTTCGAGTTTTATCCATAATCTTGTCAGACTATTTCACAGAAAATAAAAGCTAAAGTAAACTACCAAAATATCCTAATTTCACGACTAATCTTGTTTGCTTGCTTCCAGTTTTAAATCTGGAAGCAACTACAAGTACAAAAGATAACTTAATTCACATGGTTTAGCTTTTGCACATTTGCACAGTTCCTTTTTAGGTATGTCTGCATCAAGTAAAGAATGATAATGCCTCAACAAAGCTGCTTGTATTTGATGGGGAATGTCAAGCTCCAAGAGCCAGCCAACACACGAGATAATCACCCAAAAGATTATAAAGGGTTGCTTGTACGATGGATAGCAAAATCCTTGAACAATTACGCTTGTTTATATCAAAGTAAAATTAGTAGATACTTGCATACTGAGAATCAGCAAGATTCTAATTTCCCAAAAAATCTTTTGCAAGCCCTAACACAGCAGCAGACATATTTCAAACAGCAAAAGGAAGAGGCGATTTCATGGGGGGTTGGGGGGAAAGAGTCCACAAAATGTACAAAACAGCTGACTAAATGATGGCGAATCACTCCGAAATTCTGTAAGATCAAAAGTGAGTAAATAATCCTAAAGTCAAAAGTACAAAACTGCAAAGGTGGATTAAGATTATAATGAATAACTTGTTGTTCAAAATATAAAAGTTTCAGATGTGGGATCACCTCTTCCAAAGATCACGCTCGGTCTTTGAAGCAATTGATCTCCAAAGACGATCCATCTCAAAACAGAGAGAACGGATCTGGGATATATCCCTTTTGATAGAGAAGGAGAGCTCGGGAGAATCAATGCCGCTGGGTGATGAATACTCCAACTGTTCAAGCCTCTCTAGTCCACCTCTTACTCTCATCAACAACCTTTTGGAATTCTGATGTATTTCTGACAGCGTATCTACTCCTTCCATAGCCATGTCTGTAACTTAGTAGAGTTGTACTTGTACAATATAAATCCTACAAAACATCAAATGTCAAAGATATTTAATTGATTAGATCTACCCAAGTAATGTAACAAAATAGAATATCTAACAACGTATTTAATTGTTATCGGAAAACCCTATGGCCCTGCTTGGTAAGCAATCTTCATTCCTAAATTCCAAAGACATCCTCTACATGTTTGTATACCCCAGGACCATCCAATCAAATAAGTGTCCCATACGTTTCACATCATCTTCTCCATGTATGAACCAAATAACATAAGAAACTGTATGAATCCTAAATCCACATGTAGGTGTTCTACACTAGTACCGCGTACTAGTTTATTAACCCGTTCCATCCAATCGGAAGCAGAATACTAAAAAGAATCCCTATAACAAAAACCATCTAAACTAAACAAGGATGTTAATGATGTTGAAATTGTGAAGATACTGCCCAACAGCTGAACATATTAAAGATTATAGATAAAAAATTCATGAGCTAATAAAATCAAAAACACATCAACCAGGGATTCGAACCCTATATTTTCAATTAAATTATGTTTCAGACTAAAATTCAATATATACTTCTCAACGAAACCTAAACCTTTAAGGGTTCAATTATCCACTAATATTTTTGTTCTGAAGCATATTATCCACTACTTGAACGATGCCATCATCAAATTCAATACACCAAAGAAATATAAATTGAAAAGCATTCAGATTACCTTTCAGACAATTAGGAGGAGGATCTATCTGCTTATCATTCGCCGTAAAGAAATCTGAAATCTGTGAAATATTATTAGGCAGAGATATCTCGGCAATTTCTCTACGTCTCTCTGATGTGATCAAATTTCTTTCCTACACATCAAATTTTCTCTGATGTGTTTCTATTACTCTAATTTATTTTATTTTACCGAATCCTTCTAAAACTGAAAGTTCTTTACCAGGGTTGGAATTGGCGTGAATGTACGGTCCCTAGTTACTAAGTTCGTCAAGAATATAATTCGCGAATCCGTATGTCCATAAAATTGGAATCCCGACTTAGATTGATTCGTGAATTTCCAACTTAAAACGAATTATATGCGTATTTACGAACAACCGAATCATATGACCCGTATAATATTTTGTCACATCATCACTAAATTATCATTTTTATTATATTGTTGACTTTTAAAATTTTAAATACACGAATCTAATTCCAATACCATCAACGCACATGATATTTACTAATTGTAATGCACATATCATATATATAGTTCATGTCGATTATTAAATTATAGTATCCAAGGAGAGATTATATTAAAAATAATTTTTTAACAGGTTAATACTGCCGAATTTTGTATGCTGAATTCATATCTCTTAAACGAATTATACACGTAAGTATGTCGTTCCGTATTACTGCCGAACACGAACCGTTGACCGGATTTGACTTTTACAAATCCGTATAATACTCGGAGGTATCCCGATCCAAACGTTTCTCGTACCCCGAATTGCTAACTATGATACGAACACTCATACTCGCAATGGACATGCCACGCGTGTGTCCTTTTTTGTGTGTGGTTTTTACCGGCCTTTAAAAAGGTTAATGATCCCCTTCAACCATAATAGTCATGTTTGTTTTGGCCCACTAAGCCCACTGAGCAAGCTCGTCAGCAACCGAATTATAGATTCTTGGTTGAAAAGTAAAAAAACAAGCAATTAAACAGGAAGAGAAAAACTGAATATCCTTGTAAATAGCATCCGTTCTAGAATCATCATCAAACCTCCCAGCAGAATATTGGTCGATGAGATCTTTAGCATCACTTCCAATGATAATGTGAGTAAGCTTTTGCTCCACAACTTTCTTCGGAACAACTCAACCTACCCTAGCTTCATCCTCGGCAACAGATTTCAACATAAAAATTTATTGATGCACAAAAACAAGCTTTATTGGAGAAGTCCCTCATCACATAGCATGCGCCATAATCCAGAGAGATGTCATTAAAAGCACCATCAACATTACATTGTATCCATCCAAAAGTTGCGAGCATCCATTTGGCTCTATTAATGATAGCAGAATGGGATCCCTTAAGGATTTTAAAAACAAGTTGTGAGCATTACATTTTATCCATCCAAAAGTTGTGAGCATCCAAAGTTGGTATCCACTTACCACACCAGGGATCAATAAAATACTCATATCCCACAATCCAAGAGATGAAAGGCTTAATCATTTCTGATGTAGTTTTTGATAAGTATGGAATTCGTTTCTCGGATTTGTGAAGTTGTTGATTTTAGACTTAATGAAAGAAAATACTAAAACTAGAAAATAAATTATAGTTTTAGTCTTGTGATATTGAGAGATTACTGGGAATCAGGATTCCACCAAACTCATATTCTATAGTTCAAATATTAATTCTTATACAATTATAGATCCGAAAATAATAATTATTAACTCCAAATCTTTGCCAAGGTAGATCTTATAAAATTTTAATTGTAAACGGTAAGCATGAGTTATCTGAAAAGCGGGGGTACAACAACCTCACACAATATTTCGTTTAGCAATCTATATGGACTCACTCAAATATACTTTCAAGAGAATCAACTAGACAGTCAGACTCAATCTTTAGAAAAGTATATCAAAGAGTTATATCTCTATTTCTCAATTCAATCCGCAATCAAACAAATAAGAATTTGCGAGCACGATTGAATAAGAGGATTGAACTTACGCATAACCTGTGATATTTCAATTATATATAAAATATAATGCGGAAAAGAAATAACACAGACACCAGAATTTTGTTAACGAGGAAACCGCAAATGCAGAAAAACCCTGGGACCTAGTCCATCTTTGAACACCACACTGTGTTAATCCGCTACAGACACTAGCCTACTACAAGTTAACTTCGGAATGGAATGTAGTTGAGCTCTAATCAATCTCATACTGATTAAGGTACAATTGCGCTCCTTACATCTCTGAATCCCAGCAGGATTCTACGCACTTGATTCCCTTAGCTGATCTCACCCACAACCAAGAGTTGCTACGACCCAAAGTCGAAGACTTGATAAACAAATCTGTCTCACACAGAAAAGTCTATTGAGATAAATAAATATGTATCCCACAGAAATACCTATGAGTTTTGTTCTGTCTTATGATAAATCAAGGTGCAAAGGAACCAATTGAAAAACCAGACTTATATTCCCGAAGAACAGCCTAGTAATATCAATCACCTCACAATAATCTTAATTGTATGTGTTTTGGGGTAAAAACTGTTTCTGCTGTTTTGGGTAAATTTAGGTGTGTTGATGAGAAACGAATTCAAACCCTAAACAAATGTACTGCACAGGAGTACTTTTAGATTCGAGAGATCAATCTGTAAGACTTTGGCCTAAACCAAGAAATGGTCGTTCCAGATTCAATTCGGTCACAAGTGAAGGAGAAGGGTTGATCTTAGGGAGGGAAGCGAAGAAGGTGTTGAGATCAGAATATTGAATTACGAAGGTGTGGCTGTTTTATGACTTGTATAAGAATGTGGAACTGTCTTCCAGAATATAAGCTATCAGTTCTGGGTGTTTTATGGATACTTGTGTTGTTGTCGAAATAGGTTGAAATCCTATTTATACAAGTCATGTTCGAGCACCCCCTGATCTCTTAGGAAGTGGAGGTGATTAAGAAGTGGAGAAGTGGGCTTGTGTAAAAAGTGGTGATCACCACGTTTCCATTACGAGGGAAAACTGGTCACACTTTCACCCACCACTCTCATTGTTGTTAACCATCCGTTCTTTCCTAACACGTTCTTGTAATGGGCACGTTGCACGCCGCACGCTGTAAACCTCCAGACCAATACCCCAGTGAGCATCCCCCAGTTTGTGACATGTTTGATGTCTCGAGTAAGTGGGTCAAGTCGTGAGACTCGTTGCTAAAAGCAGCACGTAGTGCTTTTAGGTCAAATAATAAAATTATTTGTGAAATCAATATTTATAAAACATCGCTTATGATAGATGTATATAAAGCATCGCTTTTAAACAAACAGCTGAAAATAATCGATGTGCAGGAAACATCGTTGTTTTAGAGCTCGTTCAAATTAGTTGCGAGTTGAATGTCTTAAAAAAGTAGCGTGACCGGCCACCTTTGGGCGATCGTTTGAGAACCATATGGGTGAGCTACCACTTGGTCGATCGCTCCCTGTGGAAGAGGGGTGGCCGATGATCACAGCGTTACCCTGTTGGCCTCCTGAAAATAAATCTAAACTATCCGACTAGGCTAGCGAAGTTGTATGGACGAGATGATTTGCGGCAGTTGTGTACTGCCGTTGGATTATGCAAACAGCACGGCCATCCTCTTTTGGGTGATCGTTCGGAGGCCACATGAGAAAGCCGTGGCTTGGCCGATCGCTCCTCATGGAAGAGGGGTGGCTGGCGATCACAGTGCCACGTTGTCGTCCATCTAGAATCCGATCTAAGCTGTTCGACCAAGCTAGCGAAGATGGACGGACACGATCAATTTGCGGCAGTTGCGTAACGCTGCTGACTTAATTTAGGGTTTAAAGAGAGCGCGATCGCCCTACTTTGGAAAAACGGTTTGACGCGCCCTTGGATTGCTATGTATGGTTCGATCAACCAGGTATGGAGCTGGGTCGCCGGTGAACGCGTCAGCACCTCCTTGATCATTCAAATGAATATCTAAGCCATCCAACTAGGCTAGCTAAGTTTTGCGGTCGTGATGTTTTTGAGACCGTTTTTGCCAGTCTTAGCTCGTTTGAGCTCATCTTTCAACAGCGCGATCACCCATGTTAGGGTTAGCGTTCAAAGGCGTTTCGGTTGTACTAGATGGAATCCGATCGGTCGGGATGTTAGTGGGCCCGCAGGTGGTCATCATGATAATAACCTAGTTCCGCTAGGAGTAGGCTAGGCCTGTTGAATTGTGTGGCCAAATCGTGTGGCCGTGATCGTTTTTTAAGACTGATATGGACAGTCTAGATTTTCCTTAAGGAATTTAAACGCGTTCGATCGCGCTAACTTTTAATTAAAAAGTGTGTAAACACGCTGATCTCTTTATCAGAGAGTGGTGTAGCCTATGCGAGTGTTTTCATGCAGATTTCAATATTGACACTTCGGGAGATTCGTGCTATTCTGCTGCGAGTGAACATTAATTGGCATGTCATGCCAACATTGAAAGTTCAGCTGGGGAAAATAGCATAGGAAAATACTAGGCTGGCGATTCATTAGCGAATAATGCCGGTGAAGAATAAATTCACGGAATATTTGGGATCGTTGTTGTATGCACCATTCTGAGTGAATTTTATATGTATAAACGAATATATTGAATTGCTCAATACAACTGTGAGCGAAGAGGTTTGTGCACTCATTCACTTTCAAATGGCTTTTGGTCCTTTGCAGGATGACATCGCATTAAATACGGGGTTTTACGACTTTACCCTTGAACTAAAAACCACCATCAACATTAAGTCCCCTGCTTAGTACGTAATAGTGACACTATTGCGGGGTAAGCACTAAATGGTGACAGTCGATGAAATTCACAAGAGAAGTTCGGCGTACATTACCAGGATAGAGGCTGGCTCGGTTCTTGAGCAAGATACGTTTCTTTTCAGCATATGTCAGTTATCTTCAGGTAGATAAGTATCTATTCGATTGTTATCCCCCATCTGAAGCCTTTATTCATGGCAGGTAGAGACTCCTTTTCTTCCCAGGATCCTGCTAGTTTGTGGAATACAAAGGAAGCGCTTAAGCCTTTCTTTCTACACCGATCATCACAGAGTTGCTTTCTTCTTCATTCCAGGTATTGCGTCATGTTCTCACGTGATTTGATTTGATTTTTTTTTATATCACATAGGCTATTGATACAATCATAATGCCTTTTTGTAGTATATGATGGGAACCGCTGGTGATGATTATTCTTCAACTTCTCCAGAGAAGATCTTTGAAGTCGACAAACCCAGGTCTAACGCATTTGAGGAGGTGATGGCCAAAATAGATTCTCCGTTTCGCAAAGCTAGTCGTGCTATACAGGGTGTCTCTTGTGCACTTATGCGTCGTTCGAGAGCATGTTCAAGCTTTTCTGGCTTCAGTTAGTATGGAGGAGAAGTGGAGATGTGATGAAGCGTCTCAGCTTGATGAAGAGTCTCATCCCCCGAGTGCCAGGGATGAAAGATTCGCGGCTCGATTGAAGCGGCGGAGGATTGAGCATAAGCAATCTCCAGGTGAAAATAAGTATGATTACCCTATCCATAACGGGATCATAATTCTCGACTCTGATGTGGACGAACCGGAGCATCCTCAAAAGATTGTTGGGGCAGTTTCTGAAAAGGATGTCGGTGCAGCTTCCGAGGAAGAGGTCGAAATAGCTTCTGTAGAAGATATCGAAGTGACTGCTGGAGGGAACGCTGAAGTGGCTGCTGGGGAGAACATGGAAGCGGCATCTTGAGAAGATGTTGAAGCATCTTCCAAGGAAGATGTTGAAGCGTCTCCCAGAAGATATATTGAAGCTGCTGCTGAGAGAGGTGTTGAAGCGGCGTCCGAAAGGGAAGTCGAGGCGGCTTATGGAGAGGATGTGGGGGCGCCTTGTGAAAAGGATGTTGAAGTAGCTTCCAATGAAGACTCCAGTGAAGGCGCCATTGATCCCTATGTGAACGCCGATAACTAGATTTCTCACTTTGTTATTTCTTTTCGTAGAAGAATATCTTTTCGTAGCTTAGCTTGCAGATGTTTTCGATATTTCAGTGGTTTTTGCTTTATGTGACTAGAGCCAGGGCTTCATCGGATAATAATCTTTCATTCATGTTGCTTTAACAACCTTATGTTTCCAATTGGGTGAATGAATGAAATCTCTTGACTGGGAAATCCAAATCTTCGGAAAAATCTCATAACATCTTGGAATTTTAGTCGCCACATCCTTCGATAGAGTTACAGTAGAGCCTCGTACTCGTTCCTCGAATGCCACGACTTGTGCCTTGATTGCGTAAATGAGTTCTTCACATTGATGGGGCCAATGGGGAGGCAACACACATAAGTGATAATGTATTTTCATATCATGTGACTGGATACCGCTTCCATGATGATACTTATTATGTGTAACCCTAATAACAATAACTTGAAGTAGGGGATGTAATGGTGAAAGAGGATTCGGCCACGAACCTGTAACTCCCATTTGGTATTACCTTTGTATATCACATGTGTTGTGCTTCCGTGAACAAGAAATCCAAGAGTCCTATTTGACAGGTGTGGAGGCTATTCCTCCAATTAATAGCTCGTGTGACGTTATTGAACGCGTCTGAAGAAGTGGTTGCAATCCAGGAGTACCACGTGCTAGCTTGCTGCTTCCTGGTTCCGTGAAGGGATTTTTCAAAATCCGAAGAATTACTGGTGGCGAAACTTCTTTCCTGGGTCTAAGCACACGATGATTGAGAGGTCGTTTCTTTGTTGAAGCAGGATGCACTTCAGAATGCTTGCCCAAAACCGTGTACTGGCTGCTTGACGATTTCCTTTGGTCACCTTATCCTTCTTTTTCTTCATGTATTCCCTTCTTTGGTGTTTTTGAAAGATACGAGGTGACTCTTTCATGTGTTTTTTTTTGAGTTTTGAATCAATGGGTGATGATTTTATGATGGTTTAGGTTTACTTGAGACTTTGCCTTGAGATGACTCAGGAGTAAGGATTCTAAAAGAAATGATGCTTTGATTAACTGATAAATTGAAATCCTAATCATGAATGCAAGCAGTGCAATCATTTTGGAGGAATTACAAATATTGCATGAAAGGGAAATTGCTAAAGGAGATACTAAAAGGAATCTTGGAGGAGAGGGCGGCGCGACATCTTAGGTATTGAAGGGTTTGAGCCAGTGGGCGTGTATTACTACGCCTTCTAGCTTGTCAGTATTGATGAGCTTGCAGTAACCTCCCAAAATGATTTCTGCCACTAGGTACGGCTCGTCTTTCCCTTATGTGGAATCGGAAGAAGCAGGCTGAGCCGCAACTCTTACCACCATATCTCCAACTTGGAATGGATTTGGGCGTTGTGCCATTATTTTCCTAGATTCCTCATCTCTAACTGTGACAGCTTCTAAACTCTTGATAAAATACTTGAAAGGACCAGCATCCCATTCACATGTACTGCATATGAGTATTTTTAGATTCGAGAGATCAATCTGTAAGACTCTGGCCTAAACCAAGAAATGGTCGTTCCAAATTCAATTCGGTCACAAGTGAAAGAGAATGGTTGATCTTAGGGAGGGAAGCGAAGAAGGTGTTGAGATCAGAATATTGAATTACGAAGGTGTGGCCATTTTATGACTTGTATCAGAATGTGGAACTGGCTTGAAGAATGTAAGCTATCGGTTCTGGGCGTTTTCTGGATACTTGTGTTGTTGTCGAAATAGGTTGAAATCCTATTTATACAAGTCATGTTCGAGCACCCCCTGATCTCTTAGGAAGTGGAGGTGATTAAGCAGTGGAGAAGTGGGGTTGTGTAAATAGTGGTAATCACCACGTTTCCATTACGAGGGAAACTAGTCACACTTTCACCCACCACTCTCATTATTGTTAACCATCCGTTCTTTCCTAGCACGTTCTTGTAATGGGCACGTTGCACGCCGTACGCTGTAAACCTCCAGACCAATACCCCAGTGAGCATCCCCCAGTTTGTGACATGTTTGATGTCTCGAGTAAGTGGGTCAAGTCGTGAGAGTCGTCGCTAAAAGCAGCACGTAGTGCTTTTAGGTCAAATAATAAAATTATTTGTGAAATCAATATTTATAAAAAATCGCTTATGATCGATGTATATAAAGCATCGCTTTTAAACAAGCATCTGAAAATAATCGATGTGCAGGAAACATCGTTGTTTTAGAGCTCGTTCATATTAGTTGCGAGTTGAATGTCTTAAAAAAGTAACGTGACTGGCCACCTTTGGGCGATCGTTTGAGAACCATATGGGTGAGCTACCACTTGGTAGATCGCTCCATGTGGAAGAGGGGTGGCCGATGATCACAGCGTTACCCTGTTTGCCTCCTGAAAATAAATCTATATTATCCGACTAGGCTAGCAAAGTTGGATGGACGAGATGATTTGCGGCAGTTGTGTACTGCCGTTGGATTATGCAAACAGCGCGGCCAACCTCTTTTGGGTGATCGTTCGGAGGCCACATGAGCAAGCCGTGGCTTGGCCGATCGCTCCTCATGGAAGAGGGGTGGCCGGCGATCACAGTGCCATGTTGTCGTCCATCTAGAATCCGATCTAAGCTGTTCAACCAAGCTAGCGAAGATGGACGGACACGATCAATTTGTGGCAGTTGCATAACGCTGCTGACTTAATTTAGGGTTTAAAGAGCGTGCGATCGCCCTACTTTAGGAAAACGGTTTGACGCGCCCTTGGATTGCTATGTATGGTTCGATCTACTAGGTAAGGAGTTGGGTCGCCGGTGAACGCGTCAGCACCTCCTTGATCATTCGAATGAATATCTAATCCATCCAACTAGGCTAGCTAAGTTTGGCGGTCGTGATGTTTTTGAGGCCGTTTTTGCCGGTCTTAGCTCGTTTGAGCTCATCTTTCAACAGCGCGATCACCCATGTTAGGGTTAGCGTTCAAAGGCGTTGTGGGTGTACTAAATGGAATCCGATCGGTCGGGATGTTAGTGGGCCCGCCGGTGGTCATCATGATAATCGCCTAGTTCCGCTAGGAGTAGGCTAGGCCTGTTGAATTGTGTGGCCAAATCGTGTGGTCGTGATAGTTTTCTAAGACTGATATGGACAGTCTAGATTTTCCTTAAGGAATTTAAACGCGTTCGATTGCGCTAACTTTTAATTAAAAAGTGTGTAAACACGCTGATCTCTTTATCAGAGAGTGGTGTAGCCTACGCGAGTGTTTTCATGCAGATTTCAATATTGACACTTCGGGAGATTCGTGTTATTCTGCTGCGAGTGAACATTAATCGTCATGTCATGCCAACATTGAAAGTTCAGCTGGGGAACATAGCATAGGAAAATACTAGGCGGGCGATACATTAGCGAATAATGCCGGTGGAGAATAAATTCACAGAATATTTGGGATCGTTGCTATATGCACCATTCTGAGTGAATTTTATATGTATAAACGAATATATTGAATTGCTCAATACAACTGTGAGCGAAGAGGTTTATGCACTCATTCACTTTCAAATGGCTTTTGTTCCTTTGTAGGATGACATCGCATTAAATACGGGGTTTTACGATTTTATCCTTGAACTAAAAACCACCATCAACAATATTGAAGCGAAACAAGATATTGTGGAATCACAAACGATGAGACGAAGATGTTTGTGACTTTTCTAATCTTACCAATTGGAGATAAATCTCGAGAAAATCTTAGAGAAGATAGTGCTCAATCACGATAGTATAAAGTAAGATCAGAACACACAACTACAGAGAAAATAGTTAGGTTTGGCTTCACAATCCTAATGAAGTCTTTAAGTCGTTAACCTACAGGGTTTTAGAAAAGCCTAAGGTTAAAGGAGAATCGACTCTAGTTGCAACTAGTATCACATAGGATGTGTGGGGATTAAGTTTCCCAGTTGCTAGAGTTCTCCCTTATATAGTCTTCAAATCAGGGTTTGCAATCAATGTTACCTTGGTAACAAAGCATCCAGTATTCACCATTATATGAAAACCAGATTAGACTCAAGCTAAAAAAAATCAACCGTTAGATCGAACTTAGCTAGTTACACACAAATGCAATGTACCATTATTTAGATATAAGTAACCATACCTAAACGTGTACACTTAGTTGGCTCAACAATAGTTAACCGAAGTTAGCCATATGAACACTTTCATATCAACCTTATTCATCTTAACCACAACTAGTTCAAATGACTCAAATGAAACTAGTTATAGAGTTGTTCAATTATTTATATTCTCATAGAAGTATACAAGACACAATTTAAGCAAAATCGGTTTGATTCACTCGAATCAATTCATGAACATTATAGCCACCGTTTGCGAAAGATTGCATTCCTTGTTATATAAATGTACTAATTCATGACACAACCGATTCTAGAACATAACCCACTCAAGTATGAAAATGGGTATGCGTACCTAAGTAGCCGGACTTGGACTGTGTTCACCAGTATGCAAACGGGTATGCATACTGTCGTACACTTCCAAACTTCAATTAAAACCAGTACGCGTATAGGTACGCATACCATAGTACCCGGACTTCAACTGACTTCGCCAGTACGCGTACAGGTACGCATACTCTATCTCCCGGAATTTACCTGACCTCGCCAGTACGTATACTGGTATGCATACTACATTCCAGTCTTGGATCAACACATATGCAAGTACGCATACTGTGCTTCTAATCCAATTATGGTTAAGTGTTCTAAACTCCCATTTCAATTATTGAAACATTCTTAGAAGACGACAATAGCTGTCTCACACAAACTATTAGCTTCAAAGCATGATGAAGTTCCACAAGATCTCCTTAGTAGTTCTTCGTCTTCAATTGATGAACGCCGTGAAGTCTAAAGCTCAACTACACATTTTATCCTAGTCCGAGACATCGCTATAAGTAGACTAGAAATCAAGACTTATAGTTTTGATCACTAAACTTGACAAACAAGCTTGAGATAGCAACACTTGCGAGTTTGACGGGGCAGTGCTCAAACATTATCAAAACAAATAAGCTAAGCGTAACTCATCAAACTAAATGACAACTAATTAATTTAAGGGTCCGGATCATGGCACGTCTAGTATTGACACATACTTTAAACACAACTTCTAAACCGTCTATTAGATTTCATCTGACGGTGTTTACTTCTTGTGACGTGACATATGTTTTACCTTATACTGCTCAATCTAAGCCAAGCCAACAATTTATTCTGATATGGGATTTAAATAGGTTTCTTGTCCCCATTTTTTCTGAGAAACGAAAATTCTTTTGACGCTAAAAAAAAAGATTATTCATCTTCTCATCAAAAGTTTATGGTTTGTAGTCGTCAAAAGTTTCTAGGTTACATTTTACCAGTGAGCGCAGTACTGCTCCTTGAAACTATTATTCGTTCTTTTGATTAGAACTGAAATAATTGTCCTTGATTGGTACATCTATTGAAGATTATTCTTCAAAAAAAAACTGTGGAAGATTAATCGATACCCAATAACTGTTACAGTAATCATAAGGGTTCCAATTCTATATATATTTCAGTTTTCTATGCATACGTGTTTTTCAATTGATTGTCCTAAGTTATGCTCTAATCGATTCACCGGATCAGCGTGATTTATGCTCTACCCTTGGTGAAACAATTAATCACATTATAATTCATTATATTAGCTTATTACAAGTTTGGTCTTTACTGCAATTTCGATAGTTTGTTCAATAGTTGGAATTCGCTATTTGTATGAGACCCCATGATTTAGTTTTTCTGCTTTATGAGTCTCGATTCCTGTAACATAGATGGAAGATACCTAATCACAAATAAAACAAATTCCAAATTCACATAGCTAAGTGTGAGAGTCAAGCAATCAAACAAGTAGCAACCATGTATAGATCAAAATGAAAACCCAAGTTTTCACGAAGATCAGATAGAAAACGAATATATCAAAATGCATGTGTATATATCTTCGAGAAGATCAGGTATATTATTTTTTATTTTGGAGAAAAACTTATGGCCGTATGCCGTACCTACTAGAGAAATAATACTTCATGATAATCATGTAAGCGAAAAACCAAAGAGAGAACTTCACATGACGAGAAACGAAGATGAAGACTATAGTTGTACCAAAAATATGAAAACATTAAACGTGGGTAGATATCTTCGAGAAGTTACAACAGAAATATATACATGTTTCCTTTTTTCTCGTACCAGATTAAGTTGTTGTTTGGCTTGGCTCAAGCCGTGTAGAGTATTTGATTTAAAACAAATGCCACGTCACAATAAGTAAACACCGTCCGATGAAACCTAATAGACGGTTTAGCAGTTGTGTTTAAAGTGTGTGTCAATGCTAAACGTCCCATGATCCGGACCCTTAATTTAAAATCATAATTCAAATTATATTAATGCAAAAGTCACAAAAATAATTAAATAAAGTTACCACATTGATGAGAATTGGCTTCCTCCGTCATCCCGGTGATGGGGTTTAGCTCCACATGGTGAAAACACGCTCAAAATATTTATTTATAGCTCAAAAGTATGTTTACAATGGTGAAAAGAGAGAAGAATAATAAAAACAGAAAACTGCAACGTTTATAAGCGTTGAGAATTAACTGTTACAATAAGTTACACTGTAGCAAAAACGACAATTTTGTTTTGTAGCAGATTTCGCGATTGTCTTCTGCGGGCTTTTGTTCTTTAGCTTCTTCTTCACCAGAAGCAGCGAGAAAGTTTCCTGCAACTTCTTTTCTTCGATCTGTAGCTCTTTAGTGCTACCCTAAACACGCAGTATTCCTCTATGACTCCAAAGCACCCTATTTATACACAACAGCATCATCGAATCTCCAAAATTTCTTGCAATTAAATCCTTTTCCTTTCTCGGGATTTTTTTCCTTTTATTCTTCTTTCACGCTGTTTTCTCCTAACAGTACACTCCAACACGTTGAGAACTAACTTCTAAGAGCATCTCCAATGGAGTATGAGAATATATCATATTTGGAGACCTAAAAAAAAGGTATTTAATAACATAGAATCCAAATACAAATCTTGTTTTGATAAGCATTTACAGTGGTAGTTGTATCCATATCTATTTTGGTATACTTATTGCTTATTTATAGAAACAAAATCTAAAAAATTAATTAAAATAATAACAAATTGATGACGTGGGTATGGATGGGAGTCTCCAAAAACCCATACTCTACTCCAAGCTCAAACTTCCATGTCATATTAAATTTTTATTATCCAACCACCACTGGAGGTTTTTTTTGTTGAGAGTTTCTAAAATCCTAGGTGGCATCAATATTTTTTTAAACCCATACTCCATTGGAGATGCTCTAACAGAGTCAAACACCTATGTAGCATATGCAACTTCCACATATAATGCTGAATATACCGAGTATTTCTCACGTAGAAATTATCTTGCCCCGTTTTATCCAATTCCACGTAACTTTCCCTATTTCTCAAAACTAGAATCATTACCACCCCTGTTTTAGTGTAACAGGGTAAACCGAATCCATTTCCGTCAAAAACTCTGAGCAAACCCGTACCAATTCTTCGCCTAAAAAATTACAGGACCGAGAGTATGTTTTCCTGTCAAAAATTGTTTGCTTCAAATGAACTATCCATCCAATACTGATCGAATGTAACACGCATACCAGGTCTGTTTAGGCCTAACTTATCAATCCCAATAAAAATCATCAATTGAGTCTCCCCCAATCACTCCTAAAATCCGAACCCTATGCCTTCAAAACTTCCCGCCAAAATTTAATTTTGAATTTGAGAAGATGAGTGCTCCTTATCCGCTAGCGGAGTCCCTTTAGAATCTAGGGCGGAAATAGCAATTTTGGGGTGCACATAGTAAAATTCATGGGTGCCTTTATAACTTTTCTTGGGTGCTTGTATCGCATTTCTGGGGTGTCTCTAACATACTTCCAGGGTGCCTTTAGCGCATCTTCTGGGTGCCTTTAGTACTTACTCCCGGGGGTGCAAATACAACTTTTTCGAGCTGATTTCTCCATAAAAGATTATTTCTCCAAAAACACCTACAAATACATAAAATAGCAAAATAAGCACAAAATCGAGTACTAACATTATAGAAAATTGAGAACAAAATAGACACATAAATGTGTCTATCAAATATCCCAAAACTTATTATTTGCTAGTCCTCGAGCAAATTTAATTTACAAAATAAAAATCCTAACTCACTGTCGCAGTCATGGCGATTGCACTTAGCGAGTGCAATAAGCCTTTAAACCCCTAGGTGGCCCTAGTGGCCGAGTTCTGTCTCGGGAGTGTTTACAAGAGGTATATCCACAAAACCTTAACTTCTAATTGGTCACAAGTATTCAAAGATCTATGAGGACATACATATTCTCAACCGATCGCCAAGTAACTAGAATGCAAGAGAAATCAAAGGTATCATCTCTACAACTGAATAAAGAATTGGGGGGACACATCCAATCTACAGCTGGATAAAGAGATATCCACTCTACAGCTAGATAAACATTATGAGACGCATCCATTTTACCACTGGATAAGATTAGGAAAGAGATAAAAATGAGAGGGACAACCACTCTACAGCTAGATAAATTACGTGTGATGAGTTGAACAAGTTGTAGAAAGATCTTGTGTCAGATGGAAAGCGGACTAACAAATGAACCAATATGCATTTCTCCTCGGCTCTCTTATAATGCTCAGTAGAAACAACGTCTTCTTCGGATTCAACTGTTGATGATAAAATCTCGAACCTCTTAGAACCTTGACAATTAACTCTTCTCCTCAATTTCTTCTTACTTGAAACTTCTTTATAGATTTCTCTTCTTCCCTATGGCCTTATTTAAATGTAACTATTATTATTTTTATTTTTATTTTTTATTTTTAGTATAATATGAATTTTAATTATATCAAATTATTACATCATGACTCGTACCGAGCTTTGGTTGGTAGCCTAGCAACAAGCTGAGCTCCAACACCTTTTTGAATAGCAATATCTAATCGATCAAAAATAAAACTGCCCAAATCACTACTAGCATCATTGCTAACAAGACAGTTTTTCAGACACTTAAAAAAATACAGAGTATCTTCACTAAGCTCTCCTAAAGTAAAGAAAGCTAAAACACCCAAACCATAACCATGCGAGACACATTTGTTCAGGTATTTAGTACGTTTGTGCGAAACAGCATTCGAAATGGATTTACCTGGGACGAAAGCTCGAGTACCTTCACCAGTGAAGGGCGAGACGCTAGTGACATCCATACAAACATCTTGGCCATTCTACCATTTAAGAAAAAGGATGTCAGCAGGACGTAAATCTCTGTCATCATCAGACAAAACCCCAAGAGGAATTTCCTTGCGCGCAGTCACATCATCTTTGTAGCAGATGTCAACAATTACATCACGTACAAGATCGTGATGAAACTTGAGTCCAACATCCTTAGCATAATGGAGCGTGTGATCACCAAAGATGTCCACAGATCTATTGTAACTTGAGCACAGACCATTCTCGACGAACAAAGGGATACCAAGACGATAGCAAAGAATAGCTCTGAACTGCCTTGGCCCAAGGCACTGATTAAGCCCACTAATTGGTACTGCCAATAGATAATCTTGTGCATGCTTGATACGATTACATTGCCACATAATTGAATCTCTTGCAGACATGGGAAATTGGTTTGAGATTTGCTTTATAACTGCATCAATGTAAGTAACTGCCAGGAAATGCATGGAAGGGAGGGGAAGTATCATCGACGCCATAAATAGAAGGTTAACCACATACCTGAATAAAGTTCTGAAGAGCCAATTGATAGGTAGTACCTTTGTCTGTAGGGAATAAGTTACCAAGCATCGCTTTTTGCACTGAAGCAGTCTGACTCTGAGAGGCAAGGTAACAATAAGTACGAGTGTCCACCATGGTATAAATACTAAGAACACCATCCTTGATAGGTAAGGTAGCCAATCTACAAAGGCCCAAAGCCAGCACCATCCCCAGTAACTAGAAGTCTCAAATACTTGAACAAATGGTCATCAAAAAGATCAGTAGCCTATTGAAGAGCTGCCGGATTGGTAGTACGCATTGCAAAATAAAGTATGGACACCCCGATGCAATTACGAAGTAACAACATCTCACTTTGAGGGTCCCTGAGTTTTTTGATGGCAGACATTAGTTGAACGGTCTTGTTCACCCTGCTCAACATCATATCACTAATAAAATTCAGATCCAAACTCACTGGTCCCTCCAAAATTTTAATGCCATTAGTAGGTCTACCAATATCAATAGGGAATACACCTTCATCAAAGCTTCTTGGGTCAATAGAAGGCCAAAAAACTTCCGTTTTCTTTATATTGAGGTGTAAACCCCTGGATGGTCCTTCAGTTTCTATTATGTTCAAATCCTTGGCCACCTCAAGTGTATCACCAATAATTGTACCATCATCAAGATACCAGGCGTGCAGGTCAAGCTTGCAACGAGATGCAATAGACTTCACAAGAGGGTGAAGCGTAAAAGCAAACAACAGGGGACCAAAAGGATCACCTTGTTGGACATCGAGTGCAAAAGACAAAATATATTGGTCGTAATATAGTTTTGCAGGTTTTATGTAACAAAATTCCACCCAAGAGAAATACCTGGATAGTGAAGCCGAACCTCCTTGATGAGATGAGATCTGCACACCATGTTGAACACATTAGAGAAGTCAATAAGCAACATTGACATCTTATCTGAGTGACCTTTCAACTCCAGTAGACCATTTAAAGCATGTAAAACACTCTCCCCCCCTGCTGGCACTCCAACACCAAATTGGTGATCCCCCAAATAGGATGTCATGTCTTTGCAAATAGAGAAAGCAGCCACCTTGGAGACTAATCTACGCCAAACGGTATCGACTGTAATAGGCCTTAGTCCGCCACCAGGTTTAAGTAATGGTGTTAAAGGCGCACTAGCTATGAAATCACCTAAACCTTCTAGGCATTTGCCTGCCAACCAAAGATTGACAACCCCAGTAATTGAGGAGAGTAAGTCGCCCGCAACAGCAAGTGCTGCCCCACCTAACACATCGATTAAATGTTGTGCAAGTAAACCGTCTCGGCCACACAATGTGCCTTTTGGAAAGCTATTGATAGCTCCAAGAACTGCCCAGGAATCCACAGTAATAGGGTCTACAACGACGGCATCACGTGGAAAAGCAGGTGTAGATGCATCCGGGTGCTTTAATTGTAATTCGGAATACGTGTTCTCATTGCAAGGAGCAATACCATTTGAAGATAGTACACGGATTGCAGCTGTAAAGTGACCACAACTCATTTTCTTCCGACAGGCATTCAAATTAGCTAGTTCTTGTTTTTTCTTACCTGTTTGATTACTCCCTTTGTGACTAGGCAGTTGCAGCAATTTATTTATCAAACTGAAGCACCATTAGTCTCCTTCGAAACCAAAAGAGCCTGGTTAATCGCCGCGACTTGAAGACGTTTCCTGTTGCCGGATTTTTCTTCAGCCGAACACTTTGGTCTGTACAAGGTTAAGGTGCAGATGAGAAGGAGTATAATCTGTATCCATGAAGACACTTTAGATGGATTGACTAGTATCCTATCAAGACTTCAGGGCTCAATAAAAGTTGAGCCTACACTTGTGGGGTATGCTCGAGACAGTAGTAAACTTCCTATGGAAAGCTGCATTGAGAAGTTCCAGGGAGAGATGAAAAGACTCAACCTCAGTATCACATACAACCTTCCCTGTATCTCCATAAACATCTCTGATATCATCACAATCATCCTTCCCTGTAATATCACGTACATCAACAGGTTTTTCCACCCCATGAATAAGGAAATCTGCAGTTGAACCATTTGAAGAGCCTGCAATGACATCTCCGTGAATAACACCATTTTGGCCTTTGCAAGGCATCTTCCAAGCGTGTATGTGCATACATTTGTAGCATAACCACATACGCAGGTGATGAAGAGCCTTCTCCTAGGCACAGCATATCTGTAAATCACTCGAGATCAAATCTATGCAAATTCTCTTATTTTCATCGGAGAAGAGATGTTTGTCGCGATGATGGCAGAAGAAGGAACCCTTGGCATACCCTCTACCATTCACCCCATTGTGACAGCCATCAAAGTTCATGTATGGGCATTGACAATAACCATTGGCATCTTCTGTAGAGGAAGAAGATGGAAGTAAAACCAGTCAAGGGACTTGAAGGAGCTTCAAACTGAGAAGAAGAGAAAGGTAGCTGTAGGTTACAGGACATGGAAGTCCTGGTTGATCTGGGCATAATAACTTTACCGAAACCCTAAAAAGAGAAAAAACAATAAACAAAAACAGAAATTTTGAAAAACCAGCGTGACATGATTCCAAAAGATTAAAATAAACGAATGAGAAACAAAAACCAACGAGAAAAGAGAAGAAATCATGTTAATTTTGGAGAATAAACCTGGTTTTCAATCACCAGGGAAATCGCCAGAGCCAGCATGCTCACATAATTTTTTTTACATTTTTTTTTGGAACGCAATAATAACAAGACTAATATTTACATGGCCATGAGAGAAGCACTTGGATATTCGCAACTTGTAATGTATTGGTATCATGAACTTCAACAACTTACATCGTTTTCTTTGCTCTTGTAACTTCTTGTACCTAAGTCATCAACTTTGATTTTGAATTATGCTTTTCTTTCTATTGTTGCTTATAAACCTTAAACGTCTTCAACTTTCTTCATAGATTTTGATGTCGCTTCGCTTGTTATTGATAAGTTTCTTCTGAGGGAGAGTCGTAATCCAGTAACTAAGACTACATGGGAGGTTGCTAACCTATACGAAGTTGTCTCAAGATACGTTAGGAATGAAACATTTCGAGTCGTAATCCAGTAACTAAGACTACATGGGAGGTTGCTTTTTATTTCTGGCATTTCCTTCTGACCTAATTGTCTTTCCATCATGTATGGTTAGCCTAATTCCTTAATACTATGATCATATGATCATGTCTCACTACTAGAGTAAAATATTCATTCACAGCTTTGCAGTTATGTTTTCAATATAGCACGACTTGAAAGATACGTTAGGAATGAAACATTTTGAGTAAATATTACTAACCTAAAGAGGAAGGATAATGTCGTTTGGTAAGACTAAAAGAAGCCTACAATTATATTAACTAAAAGTGCACAGTATCCTAAAGTAACACAGGGCAAGCACAGTTCGATCCACAGGGACTTGGTGGGTGCAAGGTTGAAGTTATGGTCTTACTATACTGATTCAAACAAGAGGTAACAACAGGGGGGTTTTGTTGTGTCGATATGACAAGATATTGATTAAAAAAGAAAGGAAATAGAAGTAAAAGATGCAAATAACACAGGGTGTAAATACTTAAATGGAAGGGACTATGGCAATCGAATCCACCTCCTAACCTTTGCTAAGTCAATTCAGTTTCAAGATTATTCTTGTCCCTTGTAATGGACACCAGTCAAGATGCGAGTCTGCTGTTTATCCAGGGTAATCTTAAGTAGATGCCTAATATCAACTAAGGTAACTAATCCCTAGCATAAGCTATCTTCTTACAGCACAACTCATCACAGATTAGCTTGGTATCTTAAGCATGAGTTGAAGCACAACATAGAGTTATTCTAACTACCTAGGTTGCATAACAAACAAGGTGAAAGCAATATGTGTGACACAATGATTAGAACATTCATATATCATTTAAGCACAACAAGAACAATACTCAAAACATGAAGAAAACTAGCAGTAGATTAAGGGCTTCATCTAAACCCTATTTATTGAATTAGAACATGATGATAATACTGAAAACAAACATAAACTACAGCTTGGTGCACCGGCTAATCTGGGAATGCCTTTTACATCACAACCCCTCTCTATTTATACACCAATTTCACCCTAAATTGGGTTTTTAATATCTCCACAGTACAACTGAAATTAGGGATTGAAATTAGCAATTTGAGATGTCACTCACTCACCAAATACAACTGAGATGTACTCCACAGTCTTCAACCACTCCATTGACATCATATACATGCTGCAATTGAGAGTCTTCAAACTGATTTCATACGGAAATCTTCACTTCACTTTGACAATTTTAGATTTCTTGTCTTCCTTGTAACTCAATAGATGGTACCGTGAATTGAGTGTATGGACAGAGAGGTACATGGAGAGGTGAACCGAGTGATTTAACTATAAAGGGAGTAGGTGATTTGAGAGTGATGAATCATTCATGGTTGCACAGTTGAAACATGGAAGAGAAAGGGGGGCAGTTGAGAGAGTATGGGCAATGGCGGTGACTGTTTGAGAAGATAGGTTTTCTACTTCTTTTTTTTTTTTCTGATTTTGGGAACAAAAGGGGGAAAGAGTAAAGGGGTTCACCGAATGTTAAGCATGTGCATCTTGTTTAGATGTTCAAGGGTGAGATTGTTGACCTTCTTGACTTTAAACATGATCTGAGAACTTTAGACCATTGATCAGATTTGATTAACTTTTGCACTCCTTGACCACAACTGTTGTTCCATTGACTTTGGTAGGTTCAGCTCTGCACATGCTCAGCTAACAGCTCCCTAGTGTAGCGGTGCGACACTCCCACTTCCTCTTACGCTCCCATTATACAGTCCCGCTGACCTTTTGTACCATTTACTCAAACCACCTACAACATAACACAAAAAGAGATTATTTCGATAAAATTACCCATTAAAGGAGATGTGCCCATGATACAAGATTTGTCGCAAAATAGAACATGGAGGCATTAAAGATGTGATAAAAGACAACAAAAAGATCTACAAATATGCATTATTAGGCACCGATCATCGTCATTGTAGCTCGTAACATCTTCACGTTCTTCAGGTCTTCGAGTAATACTTGTATGTCTCATATTCCTAGACTTTCTAGTCTAACCTATACGAAGTTGTCTCTAGTACATAATCAAGCGAATCTTAGATGAGTTTTGATTCACTAAAATATGACAACCAAACTTGACATACCAACGCTTGGTGGGTTCTACCGAGCTATGCTCTAACAATCTCCCCCATTGTCAATTTTAGTGACAAAACTCTTAATACATATGGATAAACAAATTACAAGAATTCATTATACATACACTTGATTCCAAGTTTCAACATCACAATAACCTGCATATATTCAATAAATAAATGTCGCTGTTGACATCTGAATAACAAAGCTTTATACTCCCCCTAAAGGTAAGATAGGTAGATATTCAATCCAAACATCTTTGTTATTCTACTTTTATAGTCAAGATAACTACACAACAATATGATATGTTTCTCCCCCTTAGCCAATGCTTTACTCTTTCTTTAGATATAACGTTTCAGCACAATTGTCCTTTCCTTAGTGATTGCAAATCACTTGTTTACTCCATATATTCCTCCCTATTTTTGTCACAAAATGACAAAGTTTCTAGCAAATAAAGGTCAAACCGAAAGGATTTTACAAATCTAAAAGACTTGTATACAACCTATAAGAGTTAAGCACGAAGGTTTCACATACCACTTTAGATAACCAATATTAAAACCGAAACTACAAGTAATTTAGTTTTAATATGTTATCAAGGAAAACTATTGCCCGGAGCAATTTTTTGTAATAGTTTAACAAATTGACTAAGAAACTTAGTTCCTATGTTAAACCGATTGTAACCATACAATCGCTTATTTCGATAAGACCAAAATAAAGATCAGAAGTACCTTTATTTTTCTCATCAGGTTCTAATTATTCAGATAATAACTAGACCTTTCTCTTTAGACAAGACAAGTACTAGGTTATTTAAATAGTATTTCTTGTTAAGGCATTCGATTAGACTTGAATAACTGAATCCTTCAATTTGATAAGTCTAACTAAGATTAGAATTAACTTAGTTTCTCTTATCCGGAATCGAATTGGACTAAACAAATGATCTTGTATATCGTTAAGCCATAAACAATACATACAAACCAAAATAAATTGCCTTGCACAATTATTTTCTTAACCGGAAGAAGTTGAAACAAACATAGACATTATAGCACCGTAATTGCACCAAAATTTCGTTAAGCAAAAACACTTGATACCAAACAATAAAGAAGATACCAAACAATAAGGCAAATAAATTGACACAGTTTTTCTTAACCGGAAACAATTGGATACACACACACACATCCATACACATCATAATGGAATATATCAATTGTACCGAATTTTTGTTAATAAAAAGTAAATATATTCAATATAAGCAGGCTTTTCTTAAACATGAAAACGATTAACTAACAAATTCGTTACCTCAGATTCCGCATCCTCTTCTCCCCAGAAATATATATCATTAAGAGCAAGTTCAGGTTAGAACTCTTCCCCAGTATGTTGTCATCCTCTCACAAGAACAAAAGAACAACAACAAGAGCAACCTTTACCAGAGAAAGGTTGAATCGGTTTTAACTAATGCGTGCAAATAGCAAAAGTTGAAAACCCGAAACACATATGTTTATGCTAAACACAACTTATGCAAACACAGATTGATTCAACACATTGTGACTTTTTACATATGAGTTTCAATCGGAACACCTTATGATCCTTTGATAAAGCCTACCAACATGGGCTAGAACTTAATCCCGCTAAATCAAAAAGCCACACAAACCATAAGGGTTCACATCATATGAGATCGAATATTAAGGTTATGAAAACCTAAATCAGACATCCCATAAACCGAAAACACATAGCAAAGATATAGACATTCAAGCACATACTATGTAATCGGAAACGATCACAAGAAAAATTATAAAATAATTTTATTCATAAATAACTGATAGTTTTATTCAAAAGTAGACCTTATACAATAATCGAAATAAATCAAAAACTGTTGTCTATATTTCTTGGATTAAGTATTATAGAATATAACTTAATCTCTCGTGGTGCTCTTATTGTTCACTGAGGTTTCTTCAGTGTTCAAACTCTTGAAGCATGTCTCGAGAGACTTGTCTGCAACCACTTCTTGTTTTTCAAGATTTTCAACTTGAACCTTCATGTCTGCAAGATCAACTTTTGTTTCCTCAATCATATCCTTGAGCCAATCTTGATTTCGAACCGTTATTATGAGATTGGTTCTTAGTTCTTAAAAACCATGGATATAGTCAATCATACTATCAGAAGGTATCCACTTGGTTTTTGTTGGATCTTGAAGGTTGTAAGCCAACAGACATGACTCATCTTGAGATCCAGCAGAACTATCGAAATCATAATCAGAAATGATTTTCGATATGATTTTCTTATTCCTTTCTGTATTGATTCCTTGAAAATCCTTAACCTTTTGAGCTTCCTCCTTATTGGCTTTTGTAAAACTGCGAGTTATTGGAGGCATGCTCAGGGATTTAAATAAGAATTAATCAGGGTTTCTCAATACAAGCAAGAGAAAGTTTTTCTTAAGAAGAGACAACTTTCGGATCGAAAATACTTAGGAAATTCCGAAAATATATACAGAATATATTTTTGTTTCCTATGTCCAAACTTCTCATGCTGGAAGGTTTATTAAAATTCGAAAATTTCAAATAAAACCTATTTTTGGAAGATCATGATAAACATTAACAATTTTTAGACAAAAATGGATTCGCAGCTATCCAGGAATTGTCACTGATTTTTCTGACAAAAAACACAAAATAAAAAATTGTGCTCTCATTTTATGTGCTTCCTCATCCTAAAAGTTATGAGCACGGACTAGGATGAGAGTGCACAATCTCCATACAACTATGTTGTATCGGAGTAAGCCTTTTCTTGCTTACAATGAGTATCAGAAACATAGTTCATGTTTCTCTTTGAAATTTTCTTCCCAAAGTATTTTCTCCCAAGAAGATGATCCTTCCTTGATCTATGAGGAAAAACAGTACTGATGTGAGAATTTTCAGAGATAGAAAGATCTCTCTTAATTCTGTCAATGATATTTTCATAAGATTTTCTCATTCTAAGGATTTCCTTATTATGCACATCAGTATGATTATCTGAAACAATTATCGGAAATTCCTGATTGTTTCCTTTGGCAGAGATTTTCTCTTTCCCTTTCTTCTGGAACCGTTCTTCATGTAAACAAAGACTTTTTCGACATGAGTGACGAGGGACCTTTTTCCAGAAGTGATTATCAACTCTTACTTCTGATTCTTTTGATTTGATCTTATCGGTTTGGGGTATATTCTGTCTTTCTACTGAGGAATGATCTTTCAGTTTTTTAAGACAATAGACTTCTTTTAATACTTTTACCACAGTATTTTGAAGAAGTGTAAGTTTCTTGTCAAGTGACTGAAAGTTGTATTCCTTAATATCTTTCTCACGGAATCGATTCAAAGTTTCCTTTAGAAAAGATTTCGTTTGATCATCAGTAGTTGTAGAAGATGGTTCTTCATTCTCTTCTGACTTGATGTAGTTAGACAACCTTTGATCATCATGATCTGTTTCAGATATGATCAAACAAGTCTTGTTATCACGATCTGTAAAAGTCGAGCAAGGACTTTTATTTTCCTCACCATAAGAAATTATAACAGAATCATTAGTCAGAGTCATGGGATGAATCTCTTTATCTTGAGTAAGAGATTTACCAAGAGCTTCTACTTTGACAGTGAGATCCATATTCTCTTTGGCTAGAATATTTAGTTGCATGTTTTTTTCTCTGATCTCTTGCTTAAGAAGATTAGATTCTGTCTTTAATATTAGCATCCTTGTAGACAGAGATCTTATAGGCTTTAGGAGTTTTACCAACTCTTTATCAGCATCTTCTTTTCCATTAGAGATAGACTCAGATGCTTTCGTAACTCCTGGATCATGAGTTGCCGAAGTAGGAGCATCTTCAACATTTGAGTATTCATACTCTCGCATAACGTTAACTGAATCAGACATAGATTCAATTCTTATAGGTTAGATCACACCAAACACAAATTGTTAGATCTTTTCGTGTTAGCCTGCTCTTATACCAATTGAAAATACGAGGGTACCCAAATACACCACAATCTTTAAAATATCCACCTATAAGTCCTCTTAGTGAAAGTGATTGTCTATGGACAAAGTCGAGACAATACGAAAAATCGGTATTCACACTTTGTGTGATCGTCTATGGATACGAGATCGAGACAATACAACAATCAAAGTGTGATTACTTGATAATAGGTTCGGACTTAACCAAACTCTATAGGATCACTATCAAGTAAAGTGGAGTTAACTTTTGTGTAATTTACTTTAAATTATAATAACAACAATTATAATTGCGGAAAGAAAAAGTAAATGACACAACAATATTTTGTTAACGAGGAAACCGCAAATGCAGAAAAACCCTGGGACCTAGTCCAGAATTGAATACTTTCATAATTAAGCCGCTATACAAAATCTAAACCAACTTCGTATAGTTGAGACCAAGCAACTAAACCTAGTTCACTTAGTTTCTTCAGTATCCCTACGCTTCCGACATTTAATAAGTGCACGCACTGGAACAATCCCTTTGGATCGTATTCCAAACAGTAAAGGAACAACAAATCTGTTTGGTAACAACTCTATTGATTCTTTCCAGATAAAGATATCTCAAGTCATATGCAAAGGCTCTTCCATTTAAACTAATAAACTCCTTTGCCTGGTTAGATCAATCCAATCTCTATTACCTAAGTAATAAGATTCGAATTTGTAATAATCAAAATAGAACTCAAGAGAACTATTAGGTGTAACCGATCTCACCCAACTAATTAATCGAAGAAATCGGATTCTAGTTGGATCCCATCCGATCAAGGTTTGTGCTACACAAAGATATGAGAAACCAATAAGAAATCTTTTTTTGTCTTCAAATATTCTTTAATCTTCAATTAAACCTGCACAACACCACTTGAATCTCTTGTGATCAATCATGCACAGAATGGAGTCTGTTAACAATGGATTATCACAAGATGTCTTTAGATCTACAAATAGTTCTAAAGATCCCGTCGACACTTCGATCTAGTTTGAGTGAATCTTATATCAGAAGAGAAGATTCTCAAGAATAAACAAACTAGGTGCAATCAAAGTTCAACAACCGTTAGTTAATCAAATCAATCGAAAACTAATAAACTGCAATTATCTAGTTTCCCACCAACGGTACTCGTAAAGCTTCTTGATCCCACAAAAGTCTTTAAACGAGCGATTGTAAAAGATTTTGCCTAATTAGGGTACTTTCCTCTCCGGATAGACGGCTCCACCAGAAACAACAAAAATATGAAGTTTGTCTGGCTCTTAGGATAGTTTGCTAGAAATGCATTCTTAGGTATTTATAGACCAAGGATGTTTTGACACCAAGGAATTTCCAAAACCGAAAGTATTCTCAAGATATGCGATAAATGCCCATTTGGTTTTCATAATTCCAGGAAATGCTTTGTCCAATATTTTCTGAAATCTCTCAATAGAAAATCTCCAATTAGTAAATGCACATTACTAATTTTTATTCTCTAGAGATATGCATTTAATTGCTGGTAATTAAAGCATATAAAACTAACAACCTTAATTAAAAGATTCTTAATTTATTTCGGACCGGGATCTCCTTGAGTAATTAAGGAATATCTTTGAACAATAAAATATAAGAGTTACTGTTCGTGTTTAAAGTATGTTGACATCTTTTCTTTGTAAATCATCTTTCATATTTACAATCTTGGAATCGATTATACCACACTTCCAAACAAGTTAAGAATTGGTTCATTTGTATTCCAAGACAACTATGTGATTGATCAAATATCAAATAACATTCATGGGTTCAATCGGTTCTACCAATCACTAGGATCGGTTATACCTTAATATGGAACACTTGTGATCGGTCACACAAGTTACCAGGACCGGTTACATCAGTTACCAGGATCGGTTACGTCAATTACCAGGACCAGTTACCAAATACTCATGGTATTGCTTGTGATCGGTCACACCAGTCACTAGGATCGGTTACACCAATTACCAGGATCGGTTACACCAATTACTAGGACCGGTTACACCAATTACAAGGATCGATTACACAACTCTTTTGTGATCGGTCAAACTAATTACTAGGATCGGTCACACCAATTACAAATATCGATCATACCATCTCAGTTGATTACTTAGGACCGGTTGCACTAATTAATCAAAACTAGTCATACCAAATCATAAGTCAGGCATTGTGATTAGTTATACCAAGATACATAACAAGTTACGATCGGTCTACATCTCACACATATTGGTAATCCAAAGATATGCAATGAATAACAATACCAATAAGCCTAGCGATTTCCCTTTCGATTCATAAAACAAGTTCATGAATGTACTTCCTTTAAACAAATGTAAAACATTGTTTCCTAGGATGAAATCTTCACCTTTACCCATACACATAATCACAATAGCATTCATAAGATTATGTGGATGTCATATCTACGAAGTTCAAAAGATAAGCGTTATACTTCGTAGTCTAATTCCTTAAAACTATGATCATATGATCATGTCTCACTACTAGAGTAAAATATTCATTCACAGCTTCACATTTATGTTTTCAATATAGCACGACTTGAAAGATACGTTAGGAATGAAACAGTTCAAGTCAATATTACTAACCTCAAGAGGAAGGATGATGTCTTCGTTGTAGCTCATTGCTTCTTCACGTTCTTCAGGTTTTCGAGTAATACTTGTATGTCTCATATTCCTAGACTTTCTAATCTAACCTATACGAAGTTGTCTCTAGTACATAATCAAGCGACTCTTAGATGAGTTTTGATTTACTAAAATATGACAACCAAACTTGACATACCAACGCTTAGTGGGTTCAACCGAGCTATGCTCTAACATAATCACTTTGAAATCATACTGAAACCATCAACGTGGACGTAGGTTTTAACACTGAACCATGTAAATCGCTTGTATCTTAACTTTTAGCTTATATACTCGCAAATCTTACTTCTTAATCCTGAATACTTCACTTATAATCACTTTGGGCGTACTGTGGGATTCGCCACATCTACATTAACACCATTAATTTAACCAACTTCCACCCGTTTGGAGCCTAGCTTTGCCGCTTCTTAGGCTATTCATGTACACATGCTGAGCACAAAATTTTCCACTTTTACACCCATTATGTGTTTGTCAAGGTGGAAAACATATGTTCCAATATGTCAAATATACCACATAGGCATACACGGTGGAGCTTCCAGCGAGTGATAGACTGTCCATCGCTATATGATCTTAATATCATTCGCTGGTCATTATAGCGCCAGCTCTAGTCATGTGGTCGCTCGCTGATTAGATCATCGCTCAACAGTTCCTCATCTAACGGATAGAAATTCCCCACTCTATAAATACCCAAGTTCAAATTCATTACAAATCACACCATAATCAACTTCAAATTCATTTCAACTCACACCATAATCAACTTCAAATTAATATTAACATGCCTAGTGCTTGCATAAACGACATGTCTAGTGCATGCTCGCTTCACTCGAGAAGAAGATGTTTCTCTAAGTCGATGTTGGGTTTCAGTTGCAAGCGATGCAGATTTCAATCTAACGAATTTGAATCTTTGGGACACTATGTTTCAAAGGATTATGACGTTAAGTCATGTAAACTCAAGAAGAACTAAAGAGCGTCTTGAAACTCGTTATCGTTTCATCCTATGTAGTCAATTTTGGCCATCTCGGCCGAAATTCCGCCGATTTTTCCCTTTTCGGCTAATAGCAAAGCGAAACAAGCAATTTCGGCGAAACGGAAAGTAACCGAAATTCCACCAAAATTCCACCGAAATTCCACTGAAGTTCTCGAAGTAAATTTATGTATCCAACTAACTCGGAGTATGATGGATATGATACTGATGAATTGATATTGGACACCCAAAACGGGCTACTCGGTGGTGTCGGAAATGATGGAATTACTCCAGATGATGATATCTATGATGATTCAAATTATCTTGATTAGAATTGTATTATCCTTGTTGTACACTTGTACTTCTCTCTTTTGTTTTCTCTTTTGTTCAAAAAAGACTTCCAGTTCCAGGACAATCAGTACTCTTTTATATTTTTCTCTTTTGTTCAAAAAAGACTTCGAGGAAAAATTAGTAAAGTGTTCGCACTTTTGTGTTTTCTTAACGAATATTTGTTTCTTTTGGATATTATTTCATTATATCTTAACATATCTGGAAATTATATATATAAAAGTTGGAACCGAAATTACACCGAGATTTGAAAACTGAATCTCCCCGAGACAACGTTGTACCAGTGTCTCGCTCGGGACCGAGATGAACCGGAATCCGAAATTAACTACCTTGGTTTCATCAATAACAAAGTGAGAAAGTATGCGCAAATTATGTGGATGATAAAAGGGGATCATCCTAGGTTATCAATCGAAGAACTACAAATTATAGTTCATACCAAATTTGCTGAAGACAACAAAATGTGGTTTAATCATGACGAATGCTATGAACCCTACAAGATTCACTTGCAAGGATTTAATTTTGATTAAGTATTATGTAATGCAGTTGCGATTAATTTTTAATTATATGTAAAACTATTTTCGATTTGAACATTAATATAAATATAGTTTTTGTTAATAAAACAAAAATATTACATTAGAAATACTCAAATTAAATTACATCCATAAACTACTCATTCCCTGACCAAATATCTTATCACACTTGCTTTTTGAATCAAGAGTGTTGTTCAACATATCCTTAAGACTGACTTGGTGGTTGAGTCTCATCAGAATCGTCATTATAACCTTGAAAAGTAACGGGTTCACATACGAGGACATGATACAAATCTTGAAATGGGTGTGGATGAGCTTGAAATGGTTGAAATGTCGATGTGCCAATTAGGGTAAACAGAATCGTTTGCCTAACTGCTTCAATGTCCACACCACCACCAGGAGTCATAGTGTCAGTTGGCAATTGGTTAAATATCATGTAATACTTGAGTATCTAACACTTCATTTAGAGTAGAACTTTCTTTCTGGTACATTCTGCATAGAACGAATTCTCAAACTACTTTTTTTCATTTTGACGACTTCTAAAACTTTGTTGACTTGATCCAGTAGGACTCATACCTCTACCACCATGACTCGTAACTCCAGCACCACAACTCGTACCTCTAACTCCATGACTTGAGGGCACACTAGGAATCAAACCTCTACCACTATGAGTTGGACCTGTACCACCATGATTTGGACCTCCTGTACCACCATGAATGGAATATCCTGGACTCATCTCAAACATCATGCTTTCCTTCATTGTTTGCCAAGTGGAAGTTCTAAAATCCCTGTAGTTGATCATGATAATCGTTCAACTGGTTCTGATACTGCTCTGGTGTAGCATCTACCCCCCAGTATGGATAAGTCCGTTCAGGTGCACTAGGAACAATTGGATGAGTAATAATATCTCTAGATATAGTTACAGTCTGTACGTCCCATGAAAATGGTGGCATAGTCGAAGATTAACCCGCTTGAGTAGAAAATGCAAATGCGTCGCCCATCTCTGGTGGAGGTTGGGAATGAAGAAATTCATCACCAATTGGCATCCTACGTAAAGCTGGGAAATCCATCTGACTCAAATTTTGCAGTTGCATACACTACGCCAGAATGGGGTATATTTGACAGGCGGGCTTTGTGATAATTTATAGGGATGGTTTGTCATAGCATCTTTGACGGGATGATGGTATCAAATCTGTATACTAGCTCACAACTATTTTTGATCTAGTGTTTTCGACGGGCATGGAGAAATCGGGACTATCGTTCACTTAATAATTTCTTCTTTCTTATTTTCTTCTCTGTCCATCACCACCACCACCACCTCCTCCTCCTACGCTTGTTGTCTTTAAAAAAAAAAAACTCGTCGGTTCTCATTCAAGTTGCCGACCTAATCAATCACTCAGAAGAATCGTTATCAACTAATCAATGTGAAGATTAGATCATTTAAAACAATCGAAACAAGTAACTTTGATTTATTTTAATTCGATTGTGAGCTTTAATTTATTTTTTAAGGTTTTCAAAAACCTAAAAACTTTGATTTCACTTCGAATTTTTTATCCGATTCACAATCATTGTTTCGATTTGCAACCTTATTATGATTCTCATCATTTCCATAAAAAAAATTAAGAATCATTTCGAAAAAAAATCATCAATCGAGTTTTAGGGTTTATCAATGTGATTCAACTGATCTTTTAATCATTTGATCTGATTTTGAAATTGATCTCAAATTCGTAATTAGCGAATCTAAATCTACATTAGTAACATTACCCATCCAATCTTTTCAAACGACATCTACATTCAATTTGGATATATTTAGACTTTGATTGTATGTTATCTTTTCTTAGGATAATGTATTTTTTGTTTCTTCTGATACGAAACATCAATTTTTGCCGTCCAAGAGTGATTAAGTTACAAGATAATGAATGTCTGTAAGAAGATTTCATTAAATGGTGGTATCCTAGAAGATTCTTCTATCCTATATTGCTTGTTTATTGTATTAGGATGTTGATGGTGCTGATTTCTTATAGATTTATAAGCTTTCTTAACTCTAAAAGTACCAATCTATTGAGAGTCCACATAAGTGTATCTTCACCATAATATGTATGGCTTTCTTTTTTATTAGTTATTTGTATGCATGTATGATTACTATTGATTACATTTTCTTAATGTCCTGAATGATAAACATTCGATGACATGGAAGATTACAATCCCATGCTATACTATCCTGATCTAGTAAGGATTCTGTTTTTTCTCCCTGAGCTTATTAATAGTATTGCACTTTGGCCTATTTTTGTGAAAGAGAGATCTGATTTTCACCCGATCTGCGTCATTTCAGTTATTTTGCATATTCGTCGTAATGAAACCGAGTTGCAGATCTTTAGAAGCCTATATTGTGGCTAAAAGTTATAAAGCCCCAGAAAACATTAATCCATGTCTGCACGCTGGAGGAACTGAAAAAGTGGGGGTACAACAACCTCACCCAATAATTCGCTTAGCAATATGTATGGACTAACTCCAATATACTTTTAAGAGAATCAACTAGACAGTCAGACTCAATCTTAATAAAAAGTATATCAAAGAGTTATATCTCAATTTCTCGATTCAATCCTTACTCAAGCAAATAGAAATCTGCGAGTCTAATTGAATACAAGAGAAATTAACTTGAACGGTACAAAAGACCAATGTTAAAGTATCAATCAATTTCAATCAACAACCAAAGGTCGGATTTCCCAATTGATTGATTCAACGCACAACCTGTGATATTTCAATTATATAACAAAATATAATGCGGAAAAGAAATAACACAGACACCAGAAGTTTTGTTAACGAGGAAACCGTAAATGCATAAAAACCCCGGGACCTAGTCCAGATTGAACACACACTGTATTAAGCCGCTACAGACACTAGCATACTACAAACTAACTTCGGTCTGGACTGTAGTTGAACCCCAATCAATCTCATACTGATCCAAGGTATAGTTGCGCTCCTTACGTCTCTGATCCCAACAGGATACTACGCACTTGATTCCCTTAGCTGATCTCACCCACAACTAAGAGTTGTTACGACCCAAATTCAAAGACTTTAATAAACAAATCTGTCTCAAACAGAAAAGTCTACAAGAATAGATAAATCTGTCTCCCACAGAAATACCTACAAGTTTTTGTTCCGTCTTTTGATAAATCAAGGTGAACAGGAACAAATCGATAACCCGGACTTATATTCCCGAAGAATAGCCTAGTATTATATATCACCTCACAATAATCTTAATCGACCAGCGAAACAAGATATTGTGGAATCACAAACGATGAGACGAAGATGTTTGTGATTACTTTTATCTTGCCTATCGGAGAAATTAATCTCAAGTCAATTATTTCAATTGTACTCAATATGATAGAATCGGGCAAGATCAGATCACGCAACTACAGAGAAAATAGTTGGGTCTGGCTTCACAATCCCAATGAAGTCTTCAAGTCGTTAACCTACAGGGTCTCGGTAGAAACCTAAGGTTAAAGGAGAATCGACTCTAGCTTATAAAACTAGTATCACACAGGAGGTGTGGGGATTAGGTTTCCCAGTTGCTAGAGTTCTCCTTTATAAAGTCTCCAAATCAGGGTTTGCAATCTAAGTTACCTTGGTAACAAAGCATTCAATATTCACCGTTAGATGAAAACCTGATTAGATTCAAGCTAATATCTTTCAACCGTTAGATCGAACTTAGCTTGTTATACACAAATGAAGTATACGTCATTTAGGTTTGTATAACCGTACCTAAACGTGTATAAGTCGTTGGTTCAACAGTAGTTAAACAAGTGGTTAGCCATATGAGAACTTTCATATCAACCTTATTCATCTTCACCATAACTAGTTCAAATGACTCAAATGAACTAGTTCAAGAGTTGTTCAATTGCTTAGATCTCATAGAAGTATACAAGACACAATCGAAGCAAAATTGGTTTTGATTCACTCGAATCGATTCATGAACTTCATAGCCACGGTTTGCAAATATGCATTCCTTAGTTTATATAAATTTAAGTTCATGACTAAACCAATTTTAGAAAGTAACACACTTAAGTATGCGTACGGGTATGCGTACTTAAGTAACCGGATTTGAGTTTGTTTTAGTTTTCAAACTCAGCAAAAATTCACGGACGTGAACTTTCCGCCAGTATGCGTACGGGTACGCGTACTTAGGTAACTAGATGAGTTGGTTTTGATTTCCAAACTCAGCAGAATTTCACGGACGTGAACTTCCGCCAGTATGCGTACGGGTACGCATACTTACCCAGTCTCCATCAACCATTTTGTATACACACAAGTATGCATACATTTGGTTCCCGGTTTTGGACTTATACACTAATGTGCTAACACACTATATATGCTTATATCCAAAGATGGTTACATATTCTAAACTCTTTATTTCAATCATTGAAACATTCTTAGAGGATGTTATATAGAGGTTAGTCGCGCTCTATTTTTCATCAAAGCAATTTTCAAGCGATTGAAACAATCAACATGACTTTCGTCATGAGTAAAGATGAACTTGGCCAAAGCGAAAGCTTACCAACACATATTTCGAGAGCGAGATAAACTCATCTTGAAATAGCAAATGTGTATAATCGAAGTCTATATAGTAATACGACTTTTGTCTCAAGATAGGAGATAGAGTAGATAGACTTTTTTAGTGATAGATAAGTTAAAGTCTCCACATACCTTTTAGTCGATGAAGTTCCACCAGTTCCTTGAGTAGTTCTTCGTCTTTGTATGATGAACGTCGTGGAGACTTTATATCCTTGCGAAGAACATCACGAGTTAGTATCTGAACAGTGGAAGGACATGGGCTGACAAGGAAAAGACCCATCTACAGATTTCAGGTATGTTCTGTTTTACCTTGTTTGCTTATAGATGTGCTCCGTCTTCTATGTTATTATATATAGTAATCTGCGAATGGTTGTTTCCTTTCACAAGGGATGGTGGTTTCATATCATTGGAGAACTTATTGTTCTTTGCAAGTTCATACTAGGTGTGTTTCTTCCATCCTCACTTCTCCGTTTCTCTAATTGGATCTTGAAAAATTATTTCCATTCTGTACTCTTATCAATGTCTTTGTTCTCCTGTTATTCATGTAAACTTAACTAAGTGCTCAAAATTTCGGCTTGCGCAAATCTTTTCAGGATCTTCTCCAAAAGCAAGAAGGTGATCAAGAATTGTGGGAGTACCCATTTGCATTAGCCGGTGTTAACATCAAATTCATGCTAACTCAAATGCTTGATCTTGAAGAAGGTACCTTTTTTATCAAGTTAAATTTTCGTATAAATAATATCTGTAAAGTACTCTGAGGTATGAAGTCGTCTTGTTAAGGTAGTTTTTCTCCAGCTAAATATCCATTTGAACAAACAAACGTAGTTTCCAAATGCTGGTCAACTAACTTGAATAGTGAAAACTGAGATTTATTCTTTTAAGGAGGGAGGCTGAGTTGTTGGTGAGTTCTTTCACAATACATAACACTTTCTTTCTTTTTCCATCTTCACGCTCTAATTGCTTATACTACGGTACACAATGCTTTTTTGCTTTCTCTATTTTACTTACTGTTTTTGCCCAAATACATCAGGGTACTATTGTTATTCCCTTAATATGAGCTGTTTATTTTGTAGATTGTTCTGGAAATGATTGAACTCCACAAACTGTACACTGCACGAGTTATTTCAAATAAACTCGAGCAATTGGTGTCATGAATCAGGAGCAACCTAAAAGGTATTTAGTGCTGGGGCATCTCCTAGTTCGAACTTATTATGGACCCGCATGATGTTGGTACTGGTTTTGACCTTTCTCAGTCTTATGTATTTAGCTCGTACCATTATCTATTTAGCTTGACATACTACGAAGACACAGCATACTATAGTACTTCTTCAAATTTCTGATCTAGATAGCTGGTGTTGAGAAATAAATTTATTTCTCAATCTCCGGAGTATAATTGTTGGTTAAGCATTTTTTTTGATATGGCCACAACTTGATCCAATGGTTAAAAGAGGCATTAGATGTTACGTAAGATAACACATACGCATTTCATTATGCCAATCTGGTTCATAGAGCAGCCGATTTACTATCTCAGGTGTTCATATATAAGTTTACTTCCAGAATTCTCATCAGTTGGTACTATGAAGAAAAACTCAATATCTCTTTTGTCATGCACCAACAATTTCAGTTCATCGAAGTATTCTATTCCTAGTATGCCACTTAGTGTTGCGTGATTTTATGGTCATTTGTGTAAGCCTGATAATGTTTTTGGTGGTTTCAGGTAGAGCACGGTCCTGACGGTCAGCTCGGGCTTGTAATTGCCGGAGATGGTGCAAATATGGAGGCCATTAAGAAGGAAAAGCACTTCCCCATAGTCTTCTTCTTCTGTTTTTTTTTTTCAAATTTTATTTTGATGTTGTGTTCTTGGATATTGTTTGCATAAAGAATTCGTATGAGATCATGATATTGAATTTTTACAATATATATAAATTTATTTTGAAATTAAATGTGTTCTTAGTTCTTCATGTTACTTTTATTTACCATTTAAGCAATAAAAAATAATATTTATATAATTATTAAAAGAATATATATTGGCTATTTTGAAGTTATTGACAGGTGATTCCCGTCAATATTTTTTTGACAAGCGAAATCCGTAGTTTATTACTGATAATTATTGACGGTAACTTACCATCAATTAAGGTTTTCGACACCTTAAAATACGACAGGCATGGCCTGTCAATAATCTCTATCAACGACGGATCTGGCCTGTCAAAAAAGGTGAATTCTGGCGTAGTGATATCAATATTGGGCTTGAAAGTAATGTTAAACCAATAAAGGAACTCAGTTCTAGAGTTCGGCTCTTGGATCAAATTGTCATCTACTTCCCACCCATGACCATCCCTTATCAATTTTTCCCAATCATCTCGAGAAATATCTTCACTTGGATAGGGTTTGATGGCTATCATTGTTCTTCTTTACAACTGAAGAAGTAGTCTTTTACCGTAATACCAAACACTCTTTTCATAAATTAGACTGTATAACACAATCCTCTTAAAGCTTAGCTCTAGCATTCTTTGGGCTTCTCCTTCTTCGAACTCAGGGATTGTTTCATACGTCATGGAAACAAGGTTAAGGCTTGTTTTACACAACTAATGAATCCTATAAACTTTAGCAGTATGTTGACCATCTTAAATTTGTATTTTTCCCAATTTTCGGCATCGTACTTCCGTATGACCGGAAAAACATTGGTGGGATTAAGAAGACAAGGTTCATAAAGGTGGAAATATGTATACCACCAATGATGAAAATAATAACATTGTTGGTTATTATATTTTCCATGTCAAAATAATAAATAAATAATGTGAAAAAATTGGTTCTTACCGCCAACACTCCCCAAAAAACATTAAAGCTATCTTTTGCACAAGTCAAGAATTTACCGAGGGATATGTAAATTTTTAATAAAATTGGAGACCCCCAATCGTTTCTTGAATCTTCTAATGCTTCGAGAAAACCAATTAATATCACTGAGTTAGCATTTGGAAATAGACATTGACATATTGTCCACAACATAAACAGAAGTTCGAGCTCCTCAAAATGCTCAGGAACAAATATGGTTTGTTATCTGACCTCAACTCATTCATTTTCCAAGCATAACATTGTAACAAACTTTCCGACCCAGCCACTTTTAATCCTTATGCTTTTATTTGTCTATATGCATTATTTCCTTCTATATCATCTGAGTATAAAAAAAGTCTTCCTTTCCATCTATCTTATGATAACCAATTTAGTCTGTTAAATGGAAGTAAGTTTCTTTCACATGGAATTCCCGCTAACATGTACAAATCTAACAGTGTAACTCATATTTAATAACATACTCATAATTAGAGTTTGTTGAGTTTTATAAAACAAAAAACATAGTCTAAAAATTTAATTATAAGAAAAAACAAACTTATCGCATTCAAAATCTTTGTAGTCTTCCACCATCATTCGAATATAACTTGAATTATTTGAGTCCTGTGGTTTTCTAGGTAGTATATGATATAAATGCCACCAATGATATCTTCGGACTCTCTCTTGAACAACAGGGGGGAGTAACTGGAATACCGTACGGAACTCAGAACACCCACCTCTTATATTGACTGGATTAACTTGCTCCGGATGGCCAAATATGTGCAGAAAAAGTGCAGCATCACCGGCTAGTTGTCTAACATTTTAGAACTCATATTCTTTATCCACAACATAACTAGAGTGCTAGTAGATCCTTCGAGTTTTCTATTTATTTTTATTTTCTCATTCATATTTGTTTCAGAAGTAACTAAAGAGAGTTTTGTTTAAGTGAAAGAAGTGAAGAGAAAGGAAGGGAATGTGTTAAAGGGAAAGGGAGGGGTGGTGCGATATTTATAGGCACTACAAAGTCGACCATTGCCGATATCAATCCGAGCATTGACGATATAATGAATATATCTAATGATATAGTCTTTATCGCTGGCATTGTTAGGATTTTATAGCTCAGTTGTTTTCCATAGTGGCGCAACTGACTTGTCATGCCACCCGATATGTCAAATATCGTTTTTTTAAACCTCGTGCATAGGAATATGCCTTAGCCGAGATACAAGAGATTCCAATGTGAATTCACTCATCCAAGTTGACTTTGTTCGGTTTTTAGTCTAGACTTTGGTCTGTTTTTAGTCTAAATAGCCCTACAATTTATAATCTTATCTTATTTTACTTAAACCCCTCAGTCCCTCTTCAACTCTCAAGTCTCCAACATTCAGCCTGTAAGAAAACCCTAAAGAAAAAGTAAAGAAGGATCAAACTATATATTATTTCTTAGATTTGGATATGGATCCTCCAAGTGATTATCTATTTTTAAGATCAGTGATTATATTAGATTTCTAGGGTTTTTCTCAACCTTTTAAACTATTCGATTGAGATTGAAATGATATATCTATGTTTTTGTTTAATTTGTGATTATATAGGAAGGAAGATATGTCTACTGACGAAGATGTGATGAGGCTATACAGAATTAGGCGCACAATCATGCAGATGCTTATTGACAGAGGTTATCTAGTTGGAGAATTCGAACTCAAGGAGACAAGAGCTCAGTTTCTATCTAAATTTGGGGATAACCTTAAGAGAAGAGATCTTGATATCAAAAAACAAAAACGAAACGATAATAATGAACAGGTTGCCACAAGAGTCCAAATTTTTGCACCCCTCTAGAATCGGGGTGCACATTCTGGCCCTCTTAATTGAAGGATTTTACTAATTGTTTTTGTTAGAAAACCAGCATTAACGAATTAATTTTAATAAAAAGTATTTTCTCTCTCTCTCTCTTTTAATTTTTACTATTCTCACAATCATAATCAAGTTGATCCTCCTCTTGATAATATATTTGCTTTTCTTACTTCAAACTGAATCTGTAGATTCATAAAACTCAAATTGTTTTGGGTTTTTTTTAGCTGATTTGGGTATTTTTCCTACTATGAAAAGAAATAGATTATTGTATTGAGGTCTATTTGATCAATCTAGTGTTGGATGATTTCCTAAATCTCACAATCCACCAAAAAAATACTAATGATTTTTTGGAGCTGATTTGAGTATTGACTTGATTAAATTTCAAATCAACGATTTTGATTAAATTTCAAATCAATGGTTTTGATTAAATTTTAAATCCACATTCAGAGACTAATTCACCAGTAAGTTTCTTCTTCACATTTTTGATGTGTCCAGAATTGATGTCTAAAAAGAAGTTTAAACAAAACGCATATTAATCCCAGTATAATATGATCAAAGTAGATAATTGTTGTTTGTGTAGTAGTAGACTATTGAAGCTCTCATGGTAGAAAATATTAATCTCTTCAAACTTATAAGAGATTTTTTTTTGTTAAAAAAATTTAATCTTACACTTTTGAATGTACATATGTATTCATTTGGTGATTTTGATACTTCTATGATATGGGTTCTTGTGATTGTTCTCTGTTAATCGTAATTGAATCAGAAACATGAGTTTTGCAAAGAAAAATAATCATAAGCTTCAGAGTTTCAATTACAAGCTTATCACTTTATATCACTTATTATGATATTTTGATGCAAACAGTTTGCATGATAGACGGCTAACTCATGACTAGTACGAAATTATGATGAAATGGTTTTGGGTTCAAATTGATTCGGTACTAAGGCTCTAAATCATTTTGGATGGAGAAGATAACGAAAAAAGAAAAGGAGGCGATAACTCTATCTAAAAAAGACCCTATAATTTCTCTTATATTTAATCTAATCTAGAATAAAACAAGAAAAGAAGAAACACAAAATCGGAACCCACTTAAGTAAAATTGACTAATAGTAGAGGTCGAAATGTGCACCCCTATTTTAGAGGGGTGCACAAATTTGAACTCGTTGCCACAAATAAACATAAAAAAGTAAATGAACTCAAGATTTAAAGTGGTTGGTATTGTTACCTATGTCCACTTTGAATTTAAAACCTTTATTAATGGTGAAGAACGTGTTACAAGAATGAAAGAAGAAGGCTTATAAACTCTTAACAAACCCTAGTCTAGCACTTTTGCTCTCAAAACTTTTTTAGTTTCTTCTGAGACCTACTTAGTGTTTATACATTGGACTTTGATATCTCCTAAAACATCCCATTTTAGAAGCCTTAATATGCGACATCCTTATCTTGGCTACACTTCTTCCCGCGAACGCCTGCTATCATTCGGGTGCTTTTCCTCGAGGTCGCTTCTCTTGTCCGGGTACGCTCCATAGCTTCGGGTGTTTGGATTCATGCGAGATGGATCGCCTGATCTTTTAGATTTGCCTCCGTCTTTGTCTTTACTCCCCACTTGCATCTGACAAACCTAACCCTTCACGCATGTCTGTCACATTTAATACTTTGTCCCTTGATTCAAACGCATCCGTTGATTCGGCCGTGAAGTTTTTTTACGTTGTTTGTTCGGATGAGAGTCGTAGATATCTTGATATTGGGGTGGTAATCTTTTTAGACTTTTACCCCATACTCCCTGACGTTATATCCTTATCACATCTATGCTTTTGAGCTTACTTCACGTGGTATCCAGCTATTTTATTTATCACAATTAGCCATTTTTTATTTCATCTTCCCGAGGGATAAATAATGTAGTGAGGGTTGAGTTTTTTAGGGTTCATAGCTCAGACAAAGAATTAATAGAGAGGAGTCCACTATATTTTCCTTTGAGGACTTGTAACCACCTTTATATATTATACTTAAACCATCATCGTGGATGCAGGTTTTAACACCGAACCATATGTATCTTGATGTTTAGCTTTATATACTCGCAAATTTTACTTCTTAATCCAGTTTCCACCCTTTTGGAGCCTAACTTTGCCGCTTGCCGCTTCTTAGCCGAGATACAAGCTTCCAATCTGATTTGACCCATCCAAGTTGACTTTGGTCTTTCTTTAGTCTAAACAGCCCTAAAATTTATAATCTTACTTAAACCCCTCAGTCCCTCTTCTTCAACGCTAGTCTCCAAACATTCAGCCTGTAAGAAAACCCTAGAGAAAGGTTAAGAAGGATTAAACTATAATCCCCATATTCTTTTTCAGATCCGGATTTGGAACCACCAGTGATATCTATTTCTTAAGGTCGGTGATTATACTAGATTTCTAGGGTTTTTCTCAACCTTTTAAACTCTTCGATTGAGATTGAAATGATATATGTTGTTTTTTAATTTGTGATTATGTAGGAAGGAAGACATGGCTACTGACGAAGATATAACGAGGCTATACAGAATTAGGCGCACAGTTATGCAGATGCTCAATGACAGAGGTTATCTGGTTGGAGACTTCGAACTCAAGGAGACAAGAGCTCAGTTCCTATCTAAATTTGGGGATAACCTCAAGAGAGAAGATCTTGATATCAAAAAACAAAAGCGAAACGATAATGATGAACAGGTTTGAAGCTCATTAATTATCATTTTAGGCACTTAATCTTTATCATGAAGTAAAATACACTGAATTAGTATTTCTAAGCTAGTACTAGTTTGAATTTGTGTGACAGATATATGTTTTCTTTCCTGAGGAACCAAAAGTTGGAGTTAAGACAATGAAGACTTACACCAACAGAATGAAAAATGATGAGGTGCACAGGGCACTCTTGGTTGTTCAACAGAATTTAACCCCCTTTGCCAGGACATGCATTAGCGAAATTTCTTCCAAATTCCATTTGGAGGTCTTCCAGGTGAACTTTATTTCTTTGTTATGCATTTGGAAATAATATTTGTTGTTTTTGGTTTGGAAAGATATAGTTTGAGAGCATATATGATTTAGTAAATTATAACATGTTTAACGAAACCTTTAGGATGGTTAGCTAGAGAGTACTGGATACAATTTTATGCTGCGGAGATAGATACTAATAGGATTTGTGGGTTTACCTTGTGTGTTGCAATATTGGTGACTTCAGTATATTGTGTATAGCTGCTAGTGACGGAAAGCAATAGTGCTCTATAAAATTTGTTTGTGTAACATGGGCAGAGTACATACACTAGGCGCAGACATAAGTGTTCATTATCTTGATTATTGGGTGCTTGAAGATATTTGATTAGTAGCATACTGTCACTTGTTTACTGTACTGACTATGCTAAAGTTAGAAGTAACATGATTATCATTATTATTACCACTCTCTAGGTTACTATTTATTCAAATAGCACTATGGTTGAAAAGAGAATGTGTGTCTCTTCTGGAGCTGTCTATCGCCATATGTTGGAAAAATTAGGCTTGGGAATTTGTTTGTACCTCAAATTTACTAAGCATTGTACTAAAGACTAAAGGTTCGACACAGAGGATATGGGATAGTAATTCTTGCATATACATGAAGTTGCCATCTATTTGAGTAGTGAGATGAACTAAAATTTTCTTACAATCATGTGGCAGGAAGCAGAGCTTCTTGTGAACATCAAAGAGCATGTTCTTGTCCCTGAACATCAAGTTCTTACACCTGAAGAAAAGAAGACTCTGCTGGAGCGTTATACGCTGAAAGAAACACAGGTTTGTGTTGATCAAACAAAATTTACCTTCTGTGTTTTGTATGTTCCATTATCTTGTATACCAAATCTGTACACACAGATACACACTCGTAATGCATCTTTAAATGTACTTACAGTGTTACATAAAACCATGATATGCAAGCATCTTCTAGTCTATCGAACATATTAATCTGAAACCTCAACATGCTAGTTGTCATGAACATGGTATACTGTTTGTTTTGGTTGCCTGTTGTTGTTGTAAGAAATTTAGGCTAGACAACCATTTCAACATCTTTTTTTTTTGGTTTAGAAGGCTATTAAGTTTTCACATTAGGATAAAGGACCATCATTTGATCTTTCAAAGGTTCAAAGGGTTGTGTAGTCGTAGGTTGTAGCTTGCCGAAAAAGTCAATTCAAAATCCGGAGCGATTAGGGTCATAACCCTTTAAAAGTTATAATATCCCAGTGAGAGTTTTGCTTAAAAAAGATCTTGTGCCATGCACCTTTTAATCATTTCAAAAGTTTATTGCCTCGAGTGCTGAGATATCGTGCCAAATTGTTCAACATTTTGGGTCATTTGTTAGATCGCTTTCTTTTGGGTCATTCAGATTCCGGGCTACTGCTTTTTAATTTGACTTTTTTTCTTCTTCTTTCAAACAAGGGATTCTAATTGTATGTACTCCTGTGATGTCAATTGTTTCAGCTTCCTCGAATTCAGATTACGGATCCGATTGCTCGATATTATGGATTAAAACGTGGGCAAGTGGTGAAGATTATCAGGCCCAGTGAGACGGCAGGCAGATATGTCACATATCGCTATGTTGTCTGAATAGTTTTTCATCTGATAGAGTGTTGATGAACAAGATATGCATTATGAATTTCCTGAATTTGCAGTTTGATATGGGCATTTTACCTTACAAACACGATCACACCAAGCAGATGATTGAGGTGCATGTCAAGTCTACATAAACAACACCTTGTGTACCTTTACGTCAGTTTGTATTATGAAAGCCAAGTTTTGGTATGTCAGATCATCTGCAGATGTACTGGATTTGAGTTGGTTTGTATTATGAAAGCCAATGTACTGGTTATAATTTTTAGAGCCTGTTTTTATCAGCAAGTAAAAATACATCTGTTTTTGGTTCCTGTTTGATGGCACAAGCAGGACGTGAACTTTGCAATTCCCAGCCACTGTAGTAATGCTATTAACTGAGCAATATAGTGATTGGAATCATGATTTTATAAGATTTTGATTTCAGACGCTGAAGTTGCACTCTGTTTATTTTTTACAGTACCTGCTGCTATTGCCTTCCGGTTGAAGTTATTTGTGAGTGCGATTACACATGTGAATGAAAAAGATCATTTTTTTCCTAAATATAATTACCGAGAGACCACGCCCAGAATGTTGTAGCTGCTGTCAAATGGACGAAATCTATGGGGGGGAATAAGGTTCATAACAGTAGAAGAGCTAGCTTGTCCTCGGATATAAAGGAACATAACACTGGACATGACATCCATCATCTGCTCCATTAAGCATCACAACTGCTAATGACGGAGACATCGTCTCTTTTGCTTGGTATTGAACCCAAACAGGAATACATGAATTCTATTACAAACTTCATCCATTTCAGCAAGTGGATTCAAAAACCAAAGTTTTTTCCGAAGAATCCAAAAAGATTAGAACACACAAAAAAAAACCAAGATCTGTAACTTACAGAGTTCGTCAAGGAGTTCAGCTTTGCCTTCAGACCCTCTAGTCCTTGTCAAGGTAAGCTGCAAGGTTTGGGTACATACTCCGTTTCGAACTGTCCATCCACCAATCTCGCTTGCAGTTACTACATGTTGGTCCTCTGAGTCCTCGCCCCTTGCTCCAGATTACTAAACATTCCGTATGTCCCACGCTCTCACATGTCCAACATCTTACCAATTCATAGTCTCTGTACGGTTCATCTTCGCTACTCGTGTCCTCAGAATCCACCTCATCTGCATTTTTCATACCCTTTTCACCATAACCTTCCTCTTCATTAGCCAACTCATCTTCACTTGTAGATTCTTCCGAACCCTCATCATCCATCCCATTTTCACTGTCAGCTCCCTCTTCATTAGCCAACTCATTTTCACTTGTAAATTTTTGTGAACCCTCATCATCCATCGCATTTTCACCGTCAACTCCCTCTTCATTAGCCACCTCATCTTGACTAGTAAATTCTTCTGAACCCTCATCATCCATCCCAATTCCACCATCAACTGTCTCTTCATTGTCCACCGCCTCTTCATTGGTCAACTTATCTGAACATATCGGACAAGTGGCACCACTGCCCAATTCGATCACTGGAACCGGTTGCAGGTGATGTGGCCGTGTTGAGTAGACGTTTCAGATGGTACGGCCTAAGAATCTTCCTATTGAGGCAATGATCATTGTGAGGGATCCCAAGAACGCGAAGCAGTTCAAATAGTAGGTGTTTGCAAGGGATTGTACAGTCAGGGCAATTGCATGACGGGATTTTGGATAACCTGACATTGTACACTTCGCCAGTTGAACCTAAAATGAAAAAATCAGCTTCAACTCGGTGAAGGAGACGAAGATCCTCGTGTAATGCTCGTCTCATTCGGTCTGAAACAGGTCGTGTTGGACTTTTTCGGCCTGGAACAGGTCGGCTCGGATCCACATCTTGTTTGTTGAGACCTTCGTTGACTATCTGTCGTTCAATTGCATCTAGGGGTTTCATACCCACCACAAGATTTCCTTTCACTTTCACCCAGCTCTTTCTGATGGCTTCCTGAGCATCACATGTTGCAATATCACACCCGACGACTTCAACCCGCACAACACAACATCGACCTCCCATGATTTAAACCTGGAGAATGCATGAAAGAATTATATATAATAACGCTCATTAGCGTAAACAAAAAGAAGAAACAATAATATTACTGCAACCATGGATGCTTCTCATTAACACAAACAAACAGTGCCCTGGAGCTAGAAGTTGCACGAGTCAAAAACAACTTTAAGGAAGATATAAGGGTTATAGATATCCACACATGCATAAACTAGTGATAACTCTAAGTATCAAGAATTAAGCTCATAAAACCATAAATTAGAAACCAAATCCATAATATAATGACCAATAACAAAATCAAATAAAAGGGGAAGTCGAATCATACCCATATACAGTAACCCACCGGCCCCAAGACTCCTCATCAAGATTTGGACCACAAACTTTATTCCTCGGCAAAGTTTCCTCCAAAGGCGATTCTTCCTCATCCTCATCACTACTAGCATCACCATCACCATCATCATCATCATCATCATCACCCTCACCCTCATCACTACTAGCTGAGCTCCCCGTGTTCTCGTCCACATAGCCGTCCTTACTACTTGGCTCGGATGACCCCTCAACAGGACAAGAAAATGTTGCCTCAAAACACCTTTTCATGGGAGTGAGAGATCCCCTTCCTGAGTCCAATGCTGGGTTTGTAGCACCCATTTTGGTATCACTGGATAATGGGTTATCTGAGATTTCAGATTCTAAGGTTTTGATGACCAGATTAGTAGCAGAAACAACAGCTGCCTGACTTAGCAGTGTACCAGAAACTCCACCATAATTTTCCATTTTGGAAGATATCAACAACAATAAGTGATGGAAGGAAATGGAGTTCTAGAGAAGTTAGGGTTTCAGCTGGGAGCTCATCTGTTAGAACACCATTTTTCCCACCAAAATGATTTTTTGAGTACTTCTTTTTACCGAAAGCGAATAGAGGAAGCTGAAAAAAGCTGTAGCTAGCATGTGCTAATACTGTTGCGAAGTACAACAGTTAGTTTTAAATTTTCAGTCTCTTTGACACGACAGTGACCACCAGTCTTGTTTGACAGATTAATTTGCACATCATTTCCAAGAGATAAAAACTTAATTCAAAACAAGATATGAACTAAAGTTTATGAAACTTAACAGATATGGTACTGAATATGTACAATCTTTTAAAATTCATAACTAAGCTAAACTGTTCAAGCTTTATCAACAAGGGCCTCAAATTTTAGGCTCCCTGAACTACTATAATTCGGAGTGAATCATAGTGAGTTCTGATCCGATTTCTTCCTTTGTTTTTGGGCAACAGATGTTTAGAAAAAAAATCTCTTCAAAAGGGGCACAATGACACTAGCGAAAAGCAATTCAGCACAGGCACCCACCAAACAAGCCAGTAAAGCTTCATATAGAATTACCAGAGAGAACATTAATGTAGTAGACAAAAGGAAGATGGATTCGCCAAAAATTGAAGAACTGTTATAGTTGTTGCTGTTCTATGTTTCTCAGCCTTGGTTACAAATATAATCAGCAAAAAAAGTGAGGAACTGAAAGTCAAACACATCAAGCGAATCCCTCTATGGCATCTGAAAGCAATCTAAGGATTTCATATATACAGCTATACACCATGCGAAGGTTATGGAAGTCGGAAGGCTGAAGGTCCTGGCGATTCATATTTTGCTGCCTGCTAAAGTCTTCTCAAGAACCTCCTAATAGAACCAACGTCCAAACATTGCACACAAACAAGAAGAAGAAAATGTCAGGGATTACACGATATGAATTACTTGTATAACACTATGTTTTTCAGAATTAATCTTCACACGGATATGAATGATGCTGTTACTCGTGTAGACGGACACACACACTGAAACTACTAGTACTCTTCTAGCAGTTAAACTTCAAAATTTTGCAACTTAGTTTTCTAAGCTTGAAAAAACAAAAGGAAGTAAGGCGAGGAGGAAAAATATCTCACTAATTCTTGAATCTAAGCCTGGATCTAACAGTTCTATTTTAAGAAGAATGCATAACATAAACCTGACCCAACTCACGTGTTCCAATTTCCTAATTTATTTGAAGTAACTCTAGTCACACCCGTCATCGACACTCGTACCCATATCATTGTTCTTGGGTAACCATTTTGAACAGGAAAGTACAGGCAGCTGTTGCTAATAAGTATCTACTGAAAGTGAATAACCAGCTTACCTTGTTATAGAGATCTTTCACCTCAGCATTCTGCTTCTTGACTTCTTGGTTGTTCGGTTCCAGTCTCAGTGCAGACTCGGTATCTACGTTTACATCATCTATAATTATACAGCTATTCTCACTTAATACGAACATTTTAATCAAAATTAGATATTACCTTCAAGAGATGATTCAAGTTTTCCAAGTTCTTTCCTAGCTGTTGCACGCCTTGAATATGCCTTTATGTAACGGTCATCCAGATTTAAGGCCTCTGTGCAGTCATTTTCAGCTTCTTCATATCTAGTACACCACGAGAAAAGAAATTAGTAATGTGAATATACTATGTGTACAAGTAGGAAAACAATGTTGTGAAACACATCTTTTGTGATTATGAGATTTTACGATTGTCTATGCATATTTACCTTTTGATTTTGAGATTAGCCATGGCTCTATTTGCAAAAGCTACTGCCGTTGGTGATAGTGCAATGCTTCTGGAATAACAATCAATTGCTTGCTCAAACTTTTTCTGCTTAAAATACTGATTGCCCTGAAAATGGAAGTAGATAGCACAATATCGTCAAACACCACACAAAGAAAAGTTTTTCTATAACATAGCTGAAACTAAAATTCACAATATAAGTTCTCACCAGTTCTTTCTCTGAAGTAGCAGTAGGAGATATGCTATTTGGATCAGAATTCGCGAACTTAAGTGCATTATGTATTGTAGTACCCAAGTTAGGAGAAACTAAAGTCTCCAAGTACGACTCTATTATAGACCATTTTGGAACACCGCCGATCTTTAGCATTCTGACACTATCAAGCTTTGGGTTATATAAAACTAATTCCTTCTGATCTCGGTCCTTCTCCAATAGAATCTCACCATTCCTAAAAATATGTATCGGACATAAGTTGGCTGGTTCTGCAAGAAGTAAGTTTTGGGTATTTACGGTATACATTTTGGTCCACGTTTCTTTCCTGGGATATTCCTTCATAACCCATACATCGAAACCAGGCACAGTACTTCCTTTAACCTTACAGAGCATGGCTAGCTCCCCATCCAAGACACCCAGGAACTCAGGGGACAGGTTATGAGCAAGACCTTCTAGAAAAAACCTATCCTCCACAATATCAAAAGCAACAATAACACCTACTTTAGTTCCACTTACAGATAAACGATCAGCTATCCAATGAAGCACACCATAAACACACACCCCATGCTGATCTCCATAATTAGAGTAAGGAGGAATCTTATTACTCTCAATACTTTTCCATGAATCTGTCTTCAACGAGTACACAATCACCTCACTACTATACTCATGATCCACAAAGCAAGAAGCTATCACAATCTTGTAATCCTCATTCACGCCATCGTAACCCATCCCATATGTATAACTCATCATTTTAACACCATCTAAAGACTTGGATGCACACATGGGTACGCGTTTCTTTAACAATTTGTGATCCCTGGTGGTCGGGTTCCATAGACAAAGTGTACACCCAGGAGTAACATTCATCAATACCAAACCATGACAGGTACCTAAAATGTCAACTAAATGAAATGGAGTTTTGGATGGGTAATTTATCTCAACAGCATCAAGACACAATGGTGAAGGTGATGGCGATGGTGAGATATGGTCTGTGCATAAGTAGAAATCATTGTCATTTCTAATCAAGAGACGAGTATTGTTGGTGTAGTATACATGTTTGAGATTTTCTCTGACGAAAGTAGGGCTAGTAAATAAGCTTAACCACGATTTGCATACACACCTGAATCTTTATATGGATTTTACTGGTAGCTTAGACAAGATCTTATTCACAACCTCCTCTGGAAGATAGTCCGCCATTGTTGCCCTGATTTCGAATATCGCATGCAGTTTCTAGGGTTTTACTGTTCAGTGCTGCAGAGCCATTGAACCCTTTTCTTTAGTTTTTTGGGAAATGAAAAGTTAAGAGGAAAAGAGGGTTTAATATGAATATAAACCCCGAAAATGCTAAACCCACCACCAGAAAACCCAACGGACCACCTGTTAATCTGTGGGTCCAGGGGCTGTGTTTTGCAATATAACCCAACTCGGACAAAATGCATCATAATCTTTAGGACTTTTCTCCTCTTTACCTGGAAATGGAACACACAAATTTTTAACAAAACTCCTGAACAATTTTTTTGACAAGGATGTTGCTGACATTTTGTGAGTCAATGCGTATTATTTATAAAGAAAAAAAGTTGAAGCAACCTAATGATGGGTCACTTTACTTTTTGCGGCAAAATTTGATTATTCAATAGCTTTAAAAAAAAGAGCAACACTGGTCAATCGAAGAATGGTCAAGAAAAAACAGTTACAGTCAAAGACTTTGTAAACCGCTACTTCAAAAATGCAAAACTGGAAGGCAAAGCTCCAGACACAGCGGTTACTCAAAGCTCAATAAATCCCATCAATGAGAGCACTCATCTAGACTATTATTTTTCATCCCTTTGTGGAAATAGTGTTGGAAACGCCTCAAAGGTCTCAAACTGTTAATAAGCAGATTGTCAGAATTAATGAAATTCATAATATAGTGGACATGATCATGGAAGCTACAAGAAATGTTGGGGCTAACTTTGGAAAACATGAAGAACAAGTCAGAGTGCTATTCACAGAAATAGTAGCAATTTTTTTTTCATCAGGGTCATTCATGCAGAAATTTCAAAGCCAATATAGTGGATGAGATAGTCAATATTGAAGATACAATTGAAAACAATACTGAAGAAAAGAATGGTGACACTGAAATCTTTGAAGATGCAGTAAATTTGGGAACATATGGTTTGAATGGATATTAAAATTCTTATATGGAACATGAGAGGTTTAACATATGTTGATAAAATGGATGGTCTAAAAGATCTTATCAAGAAAGTGAGGCCAAATGTGTGTCAACCACAAGAAATACACATGATGAAGATGAATGATTGGTGGGTGAAGAACATATGGGGCAATGAGCATCATCAATGGAGAGATATTTCATCTCAAGGCTTATCAGGAGGTTTACTCACTATCTGGGATGACAATGTTTTTGGATGCATAGATGAATTAATAGGACCCAATACTTTCTCTCAAAAACTCAAATGCAAACAAGACAATTATGAATGGTGTGTTACCAATGTATATTCTCCTTGCACATATTGGGAAAGATGGGAATTTTGGGAAGAAATGGATGATTTAACAGGATGGGCAAGTGAGCATTGGTGTATTGGAGGTGATTTCAATGCAATCAGAAGAAGATGTGAGGGGAATAAACCAGGAGGTTCCATAAGAAACAGTAGACTCTTTAATGAATACATGGAAGAACATGAGCTAGTGGACCTCCCTCTCAATGGAGGCTTATATACATGGAGTAACATGCAGCATGATCCTTTACTTTGTAGATTGGACAGAGTGGTGGTTTCTCCACAGTTTGAAGGTAAATTCCCATTATTAACTCAAACTGTCTTGTCAAGAACTCTTTCTGACCACTCTGCAATACTACTCACCACCTCAAATATACCTACCTCAAAACCTCCCTTTAGAGTTGAAAGTTTTTGGTTTTCCCATCCTGACTTCTTATCCAATTTGGTCATTTAGTGGAATACACTCAAATTTACTGGCTCTCCAAGTTTCATTCTAGCTAAAAAACTTCAAACCCTAAAAACATTTCTCAAGAAATGAAGCAAAGAAACATATGGTCAGATGGACACTAAAAAGCAGGAGCTGACAAGCCTCATAAATGATATGAACATGATGGAAGAAACTGGAGCTTTATCTGTTCAACAATTCACTGAAAGAACTGACATGAGAGCACAACTCAAGCAAATCAACATTGATAATGCTAGAAAATGGTTAACCAGAGCTAAGACTCAACATTTTAAAGAGAGTGATGCAAACACTAAGTATTTCCATACATTGGCTAATCAGAGGGAAAATCTCAAACTATTTCTCAAGTCTATTTCAGGATAAGCATCCAGTTAGACCTCAAATGAATGCAGACTGCTTCACCAAAATTTCTCAAGAGGAAAGTATTCAACTTGAGAATCCAATAACTGAAGAAGAAGTTAGGGCTTTTATCAAACAATTTAATATCAAAAAATCACCTGGACCTGATGGATATAACATGGAACTCTATAAAGTTGCTTGGCAAGTCATCAAAAATGATTTCATGAATGTCATTAAGGAGTTTGAAACTCAACAAAAGATTGATTGGAGGTTGAATTGCTCCTTCATCAGCTTAATTCCTAAAAAAGAGCAAGTAGGATCTCCTCAAGACTTTAGACCTATTAGCTTAATAAGCAGTGTCTACAAAGTAATTTCAAAGACACTCACTCAGAGATTAAAGAAAGTGTTACCAAAGTTAATATCAGAAAATCAAGGTGCTTTCATTAAAGACAAGCAATTCTTTGATAGAATCTTAATTGCATGAGAATTGATAGATTCAAGATTCAAGTCAAAAAAGCTTGGCATTTTATGTAAACTTGATATTCAAAATGCCTTTGACAATGTAAGCTGGCATACAATAAGCAGTGTTTTGCACAACTCAGGTTTTGGAAACAAATGGATCAAGTGGATTGAATGGTGTGTTACCACTGCACAACATTCTCTTTTAATCAATGGCAGCTCAACTCCAAAATTCAAGCCTCAAAAAGGATTGAGACAAGGTGACCCATTGTCACCCTTTTTGTTCATATTAGTGGCAGAAATCTTCTCTAAACTAATGAAGAATGCAGTTCAACTGAATATGATTTCAGGGTTCTCCATCAATTCCATACAAATATCTCACCTCCAATTTGCTGATGACACTCTAGTGTTTCTTGATGGAACTGAAGAAGAAGCTGAAAACTATTGTGAAACTAGAAAAGAGACAAAAGTAGAGAGACAAAGAAGGAGATAAATTCTTATTCATGTACATCATAGACAAACATTCAAGCCTCTATTTATAGGCTAGACACAAGGGCATCCCAATAATGAACGAGATTTTCCCTAGATATTTTTAACATAATTACACGTTTATAACACTCCCCCTGATGACATTGTTTCTAAGCTAATTACTTCGTAAAAACCTTGTCAGGAAATTCCAAAAGGACAAAACCTGGTCGAAGGGAAAAGAGTACAATTGAGAAAACTCAGAAAAGATTTGGACACGCAAATGTCGCCTCATTAAAACCTTGACAAGGAAAACCCACTGGGAAAAACCTTGATGAGAGAAAAAGAGTACAACGTGATAGTCCAGTAAAATACCTTCTAGTTTGATACTCCCCCTGATAAGTACTTCGGTTAAATATTGGCTTGCAAATCTTCGAGTCGAGCCGATTTCGATAAACGAATTTCTTGAATGTTGGAGATAACAATGTTTTCGTGAGAAATTTGTCAGTTGATGAAGTCTTCTTTTGTGTTAGTCTTCTAATGGTAGTGTTCTCAAGTATTCATGCTTTTTAATTACATTGAGGACTTGCTTCTTGGATTGCTAGCTTCTCGAAGATGATTTGCAGAAGTAGTTGACGTAATTTCTTCAACAAAGTGCCAATATGTAGTTACAGTACCATGGGTGAACAAAATTTGTGATCATACATTATATGGATTCGAAAGATATCCAAAGTAATAGGAGATGGTTATGTTGATGTGGTCTAAAAAAATGACCTTGTTAACGGTGGGAATCTACCAACTAACCGTAATTTGATACAACTCCCCCTTAGATGACCACCATATTGAATTAATTTGCCTCACTAAAACCTTGCCAATAAAACCCAATGGGAAAAAATTTGGACGAAGGAAAAAGAGCACAATATCAACATTTTGAATAAAAATTCATCGTCGGCGAGATGTTTCCTCGTTAAAACCTTGTCAGGAAAACCACATGGGACAAAAACTGAAGCGAAAGGAAAATAGTACAACTTTTGACGATTTTATGGATGCTAACTCAACTATATGAGTTTTACTAAAGACAAGCATCAAAATAATAACTCTAGTCTATTTCAAAGACGAGTTTAAACTAAGCATAACTCTAACTGCAGATTTAAAATAGAAAAATAAATAAATTATGTTGCTAAAGCATGGATTTTTGTATTTTTAAGGACTCCTCAAGAGACCCATAAAGTTGATAGCATCAACTAATTAATCCGGATTCTTGGTTTTATACAAAATTCTAAAAACACATAGAGGATTGTTCAAACTGGCATAATCGAGTCAGGTGGCTGCCATAATATAATTTGAATCCTACAAGGATTACAAATTTGAATATGTTCCCAACCACATTTCTTGTGTAAATGCAATACGAGTCCTTCAAGGACTACCACGCCAAAAGCATCATTCATGGAGAACAAAAATTTATTGAATCAATCCTAAGGTCTGAGAAAAAAATAAAACCCTCAAATCATTTTTACAATGAACATATTTCTCATACAACACATTATGACTACACCAACCTGTAAGTAATAGGTTTGGCAAATTTAAGGTGTTATGTCTTGGATCCAAAATTGCGTTAACTGAGAAATTAATCCATCCTAATTGGATTGTACGCCAACCAATCACGTATGTCGATATTCCTCTGCAGAGGGGTCCACAACCACCATCATTTATTTCAGTAACTACCATAAATGAATATTCGACAATTATATTAGCTTATCATGATCTCACACAATTTTCAGTGTATGCATACTTTGAAAAATTCAAAATTTACTGGTACCAGAGCCTTTTGGCGTGATAGTCTCCTACTAAAATAAAGAGATATGAATTTTTATAATGTGAATCGTATTATGATAGACTTTGTAGCCTATGTAAAAATGCTACATGCTCGCTAGATGTGATGGAGTTTTCCTTTTCAAACTGCATAAGCTTAAAAAAAGAAGAAAAAAAAAGCTAGATGAAATATTTTTACGCCTAGTAAATGACAGCCTTTTTCGATTTGATCAAGATGGGAGAGAAACTGATATAACTTTGAAGTTAATTAATACCTACATTTGGTAGTGTATATACTCCCCCTGATTATGGCGGAAATATTTTCATCTCGTATACGAAAACAAGTTTCGTAGAGTATTATCCGATTAATTCGAGGATATATACTCATAATAATTTATGGATTTTAAACAACTCCATATTGGACAGTAGATTTTGATTTAAAGAGCCATAAAAGAAATTGTCCTAAAATTGTAGTCTACTTGACATACAAATTGAACATCAACCATGGATTTTATTGGTTACAACCAAACATATAAAATATGTAAATAAATATCCAAATAATTTCATGACCTCTAAGACCAACAAGATAATGATTTAGAATGAGGTTATGGACACTTTCTTTTTCAAAAGAAAATAAATTCAAGATCAATTTAGTCGCTACAAGACTAATAATATAGGCTAACAAGCCGGGCGCACCCTTTGATCTTTCGTGTCCTACAACATTTCAACTATCAGTTGAACGGTCCAAAATTTTAGAGATCATATCAGGAAGAAAAATTAAAATTGCTCGATATCCCTCAAGAATGCAGTATATTTTTTTCATTCACTGGTATTTGCAATTGGTTTGAACCATAATAATGATACTTTGTCCCTCTAAGATCGATAGGAAAAACCAAATCTAGTTGGCTTATACGTTGTTTTTTTTAAGAAAAATAAAGAACTTATTATTATTATTCTTTGAAGAGAAAAAATCCACTCTTGTGGTTGATGAATGGTTTCTTTGAAGGAATAGAAACCAATGGTTTATTATTTAGATAAAACCATATTGGATGATCATAGAATCTTGTAATTAAGAAAGCTATAAACTGTAGATATCAATCATATGATTATTGTTCAACAGATAAAGATACCAAATTAATTGGCCGTAGGTTTTTCAACCATGCATATGATTCATTATCGTAAAGGTGATCAAGTCCAAACCAACACCAATTTTTGGTGATTATAGTTTCATTAGAGGAATATAAACTATATGCCATCTTACGATGGATTTTTTTGTTTCTTCTTTTTTATATGAAAAAATTAGAGAAGAAATAAGACACCAATTTTTGGTGATTACGGTTTCATTAAAAGATATAGAAACTGTAAACCATCTTTTGATGGATTTTTTTTTCTTTTATTTGAAAAAAATCAAAGAATAGGGAAGATTTAACTTATATTTGGTAAGTTGATCACCCACAACCCATAAACCAGGAAATATATATAAAATCCTCCGAAGAAAAATACAACACAATGCGCGTTAAAAAGGAAAAACATCATTCACCGTTAATGAGGAAGAGAAAAAGTTAATAAAGTAAATAAAACAGTGCAATGACCCGAAAAAAATAAACATACACGTCATTGTATACTGGTGTTTTGGTGGCGTAGCAGGGTAAAGCCTTGCATGTGATTATGTCGCCAGTACCTAGCCTTTTATCTCCACCAAATGGATGAGACGTTAGGTGCGTCAAGAAGGTTAGGTCATTGGTCATGAATAATAACCTACTACAAATTGATCGATCACCTGTTTAACAAACAGAAGAGACAAAATAGATGTTAATATTTATTACTCATGAACTTAATGTTCGGGTGATTAAATCAAAAGTAAAAGTGAAAATAAGGATCAACCCCGAACATATCATGTATCTTGTTCCTCTTAACAATAAACATGTGAGGATATTTTTTTTAAGAAATAATAATAATTAAAAGAAACTTAAAAGAAAATAGGGTTTAGAAAGAAAAAAAAATCCTTTATAGCTCAATGATTAGAGCTACGTGCCTTATAACGTATTGTGAAACTAGAAAAGAGACAAAAGTAGAGACGAAGAAGGAGAGAAATTCGAAGAATGTGCAGACAGCCAACATGATTGTTTCAAATAACAACACATCCCAGTCTAACTGGATACCACATATAAACCCCTATTATTTCATTTGTTGTGAAGCGTCTTTTAAAACAAACTGATAAAAATCACTTGGATGTTGGACTAATTCTTCGTGATTTTGTAGGAAACTAGGAGCAGGCACAATGCACCTATGTAGACAGATATGTAAGTGTGGAGCAGGTTGAGAGAGAGGGGATGCTGCAAGCCATGAAGTGGGCTGAAAAACTGAAACTTCCACATGTTTGCTTTGAGTTGGATGCCCAGTTAGTGGTGGATGCAATGAACCATGGTTTTCATAAAGTCGCATGGGAAAATCAGTATATCATTTTAGATATTAGGACTAAACTTGACAATAATCCATTATGGGCAAGTTTATAAGAGCAAATCTTATTAGTGACTGCCAATTACATCATTAAAGGTACCATGGGGGTGTACACTCCACTTTCATCCCAACTCTTTCATATCCGAACGAGTGGTTGGTAGTGTAGACTATACGAGGGATTGTCTCCCGCGTGAAAAAACAAGGCTACACGAGGATTGTCTCCCGTGTAGAATTTTTTTTGCCCAATCCCCCGTGTAGCAATTTATTTTTTTCCTTGGAAGGGAGACAATCCCCCGTGTAGGGCATTTTAAATTTTTTTTTCCTAGACGAGGGACTGTCTTCCGTCTAGTCTTGTGTTCCTCCTTTCCCATAATGGGATCACTCTTTCAGAGTGTTCTTTCAAAATGAAAGAGTTAGTCTCATTTGGACACTACCCATAACCCATGCTCCTAGGTTAGAAGAAAATGTAATAAACTAGCAGATCTTTTGGCTAGGCATGCTAGAAATTTTAAAGTTTGTAAATGCTGGATAGGCTTACCAGTTACTACCAAGTTTTATTGCTTAGGCAATATTGGAGGAAGCAAACAATGCCTCTCATTCTACTTCACGTCAAAAAGGAAAAACGGCTCAATGTATGGAAGGGTGATTTGGAATTGGACATGTGATACAGCCTAAGATCAACCTAACCAGAACCCCTTGTCATGGAAAAAACCAATGAAGCCCCTCTTCATAGAAAAACATTAAAGCTTCTATTTATAGGCTAGACACAAGGGCATCCCAGTAATAAACGAGATTCGCCCTAGATATTCTTAACATAATTACACATTTATAACAAAAACCTCTTTATAATACTGCAGATTTTTGAAGCCATAACTGGTTTGAGTGTTAACTATAGCGAAAGTGCAATCATGAGCATTGGTGCAGATCATAAAGTTCAAGCTATTGCAGATATACTGAAGTGCAGAGTGGAGTCTCTCCCTTTAAAATACTTGGGAATGTCTATTAGAGCAAACTCCAGATGCAGTGCCATTTGGGACTCGGTAATTAAGAAGTTTCAAAAGAAACTAGGTCCATGGAGAAGAAAATTTTTCACTAAAGAAGGAAGGGTACTGCTCATAAAAACCTCTCTATCCAGCCTCCCTATATACTATATGTTTATCTTCCAAATGCCAGCAAGTGTAGAAAATGAGCTAAATCAGATTATGAGGTACTTTCTATGGGGTTCTTCAACTGATAAAAGGAAGATAAATTGGACAGCATGGGATAAAATTAATTTGCCAATTTTTTTTTTGAGGTTTGGGAATCAGAAACTTGAGACTTACAAACAAAGCATTACTTTTGTTGGATAATTATTTTCGTTACCGATTCTCTAATAATACAACTCGTGTATTATCCACCGATCCATTACAACTCTTTGTAACATGGTTTTCATTTATGTATTACATCTTGTAATACCAAAAACAAAACAGGAAAAGAAGGATAGAAAAAGATGATCAATCACAAAACTTAAGCAAACTTACTTGGGTGTATTGAGGCGAGTAATCGCTTTGCTTAAGACATTTGATGCCATGTATATAATGTTGTTACAGGTTTAGCGGCATATATCTCCAACATTCAACAATACCTCGATGTTCTTCGCAGCACTTCGATAACACCGAACAGCGAACGCGAATAGATGTAGCACAAGCTCTTCTTTAACTCTTGAAGACACATGCAAACTCTTAAATTTCTAGTACTAGTTTTATGACTCTAAAAACACATCTATGCAATGGATAATGTGTGGGGTTTATATAGGTTTAGAAATGACTCTTGGAGAAATCCTTTCATGAAGAGTCACAGCCCTTAGTGGAGAGTCATATCCCTTGGGATAAGACACTGCCTATTGAAAAGGCTTAAGTGAGTGGACACATCCATTCACACTTTATAACTAACTCATATTTCTATTCAAAACTATTCAAAATTCCAACAACTTTCAAAGTGGTCATGGAAATTCTCAAAAGAAAAAAAAGCAGCTCATACAAAACTAGACTCATTATGGGTTAAAGACTCCTCCAAACCACAGGGAAAAGGCATGTGGAAGAATATTCAAAAACAAAAGATCATAATGGAGCAGGTTACAAATCTGAAGATTAACAATGGTACAACAATATATTTTTGGTGGGACAAGAGGACGGGTGATCAAACTCTCAAAGACAGATTCCAAAAAATCTTCAAGCTGACAACAAACAAAGATGCTTCACTTAAAGAGATGGTGAACATGCTGAAAAGAAACCTCACTCAAGAAGAAATTCCAGAGATGCTTCAGCTTTTTGCAGTTTTAGGCACTCCTCCAACTCTTAATACTTCAGAAGAAGATGATCTCAAGTGCATTGCACCGGGAGGATTTAAAGCCCAATTTTGCTACAACTGGTTAGTAGAGCAGTTACCTGAATCTTTGAGTACAGTTCCTTACTCTTGCATATGGATGCAGTTTGTGCCTCCAAAAATACAATACTTCATGTGGTCATCTACTCAAAATGATATTCCTACAGTTGACAACTTAGAAGAGGATGTCAAATTCAAACTGCAACTTGTGCTCTCTGTAATTCCCTTCCAGAATCTGTAGATCATCTCCTTCTGCACTATGAGTACTCTCATAAAGTTTGGTGATGTGTGTCGTAAGTGCAACAAATTATTCGATATATTTCCCACTAATTAACTAGTAATGTAGCGGTAGTAAGGATCGTTCCCACAGAGAGCTGTGTAATTGATAGGTTATTTGATCAGCAAAATAAAGTAAATAACAAATGGGGGATTGGTTTTAAGATAAATAAAAAGATAATAAGAAAACAAAGATGATTAAGGAATCATTCGCAGCCACTGAACATAAACTTAATTAAAATACTTGTTTATTCTTTGTTAAATTTCTATTATCACCAACCGTAGAATAGCAATAAGCTCTGCTATCTCCGGAATTCCTGTTGTCACTGGATACGGAAGCGCTCGACTACCAGATTCTATCCAACTAACCCACCAAGAAGTAGCGCACTCAGGATGTAAATTAGTCGGATGCTTTACGTTTTGTGAATTAGGTTAATCCTAGCATCAGACACATAAGCTCGGTCTGCTTACTAGTGTCATCTCTATACACAATTGCTTAACAGAATCCCTCTGTCAGCTTTTGCGATGTACTACTTGTGTAAAGAGTTGAGTGGAAATTACACGTATCACCAACCCCAATACCAGTAGAAGAATTATTATTAGGTATATTCAAATGGCCGATTGAATAACCCAATAATAATCTTAGACACTAAAAATAATAGAGACAATCGACAAGAAAATTAAACTCAAAATAAACTTGTGAAAAGAATTAAAGTTCCATTAATCAGGACTTGATATCATCCTTAATTAGTAAAAATTTAGCTACACATGAATTTACTAAAACCCATGAAAAATATATATGAAATAAGAAGAAGAAAATAACTTGGTTTCCCCCTTTAAAATATGGAATAAAACCTTTCCTCTCCTCATTTTCTCTATATTTTTTTCTCTCTCAAAAGTTGTTTTTTAAAACTCGGCTACTTCTGGCCTTTATATAGGTTCCCGCAAAACCTATTTTCTCCTAAAATTTCTTACTAGATAAGGATCCATTGTCGGTTAGCTGTGTTTTGAATCTTTGGGAAACAGGTGCTCTAACTTGGCATAGCAAGGAGCTTCGTAGTAGACTAAACACGGCTTTTGATTGGTTTGAACTTCAGTGGGGACTTGTGTGAGCCAATGACCTGCTCTAACCTCATCAGTACATGCAGCTTCGATGCTTCTCGTTTTACCAGACTCAACTTTTCCATTCCGCGTCGAATCTTTCCACTGCTCGGAAATCTTCTCTGTATCTATCCTCAACTAGTCTTTCACAGCAACCAAACTCCATCACCGCCTCCCTGACTTCTCTCAAACTCGGTCCCATATCCAAGTCCGGATCTGTAACTCCATCTTAACCTCTTCTATCACCGATCCCAGCAACAGTGAAGACCCATCAGTCCTCAATATTGCCAAACTGTCCATATCTTCTTCCATTTACGCCATGATCAATCACCATCGATCTTCAGTCAGTGCCATCAACTTCATGGATGAATCCATCGATCTCTTCACCCCTGAAATCTCCATTTCTGCCAAATATCTCTCGCCGATACATCTTTGATCAACCAACGATCCAAGCCGTAAACCCATCTCTCTGAATCACCGAGAACATCAAACCAAAGCACAACTCCCGTTGTCTCTATTCCATCGTCATCGTCACTGGCATCGACCTACCTCCATCGATATGGATCACCCATTCTTCATCTCGAGAAGCAATGGCAGTCACGAGTATCTCCTATATATATATACTAGCAGCATTATCGATCATCTCTGTCAGCAACCGAGATTCCATCATCACCGAGTACATCACAGCATCCCAATTCTCTTCCTGGCCTTCCTTCCTTCTCGAACTCCATGACTGCCATTATCTCTATCTCCGGCTTCACACGAATGGCAGCAACCTCCACTGTTAACCAAACCACAACAACACCTCCTTCTCTGTTACTCAAGCCCTTTTTGTTCCACTCGATAATCACTGCCGATCAGAATCTAGTTGAACTGCAGCATCTTTGCCTGAACTGGTCGCTATTTGGAGGTGAAGAAGAAGATGGCAGCCTTGAGTAATTAGGCCGGGTGCTGTTAACACAATTTGAATTCTAGTCTCCCCCATTAAATGACATGACTGTCTTTAGCAGTTCCCTTGAAACAGTCCACCCCTTAACAGAATGAGTGTCCCTTAACGTACAGTGGGGGTGCCACTAGCACTTGACCTTTAAAATGACCATTTTGCCCTTACAGTCTTCTAAGTTCTGTTTTGCTCATAACTTCTTCATACGAACTCAGAATGACTCCGTTCTTTCGCCATTGACTTCGTCTTCTCGCCATCTACAAAATGATGACTAGAAATCCTCAATTTGAACGAGTTCCAATTGGTATTTGACCCTTCTTCGCTTGTAAACTTCACTTTTATAGCTATTTCCACTTCTTTCGAATGATTCACCTAACAAAAGACATAAACTAGAAAACAATCATAATACAAGGTAATATGCAATAAACATAGCTAAAACAAGTATGGAATTGACACTTCAAACATGTAAATTAAGCACTTATCATTTGGTCATATTTTATTAATGGCTATAATATTAGATGGGCACAAGGAGGCACGATAAACATGCAACTGCAAGCCTGGAAGTTTAGAAGAGGAAGAAACATGGGAAGGAAGATATGGCCTCTGATCATCTTCGCAGTATGTTGGTCTCTTTGGAATGAAAGAAACCGAAGAGTAATGGCTCATAAGAAACCTGAAGGAGTAGAAGAAACTATAAAAGAGATTAAAAATCTCATCTATATAAGGGGAGGTCACCAACGATGGTTTGTTGCTTTATCATTCAAAGGCTTGATCACACAATGGAAAGTCATTATTGACTCCAGATAACAAATTTATGTACGAATGGTTTTGGTATAGTGCCATGGGCCTAACCTTTTGTGCACATTAAAATGGGCCTTGTGCCTTTTTACATTTTCTTTTATAAATCAACCTTCAACCTTTTCAGTCAAAAAAAAAAACAAAAAACAACAACCAACATTTAGGAAGAGTTGTGGCAAATTACTACTTTGCTCAGTAGGAACATGGAAATTAACCCAATACATTCAACTAATAATAATATTTGTTTGATATACTGAATAAAAGTGCTGCAACTGCTTACATATTGTTGATTCACTCATGAGCCTCTTCAAAAAGAATGTTTAATAGTTCCTCACACCCAAGAATTTCTGAGAAATTCATGTCTTTGTCTTCACCAAGGTTAGCGAGGAACTCTGCGGCTGCGTTTCTTGCACTTATTGAATCTGCTGGAAGCACGTGGAATCCAAAAAGACCTTGCTTTCTAAGCTCCAACACATCGGACATGATACTCGTTAAGAGAGAATGAACCTTATCAAAATCCTTCTTGTCATCAGGAAGTAATATGTTCTTTGTGCATTCTTTGCAAAGATTAATTACAGAAGTTGCACATTCTCCGCATCTTGGATAGTTAAATACCGCCGCACCTCTTCCTCTTCCACCACCTCTACCTCCACCATTCTCCTTAGTCCTGGATTCCTGCTGCATAACGAGCGTCCAGGCATGCTTAATAACCTTAAGCACATACTTGGAACTAGAATAAATTTCCAGACCAAATTTTTTATATTTCAAAGCCATATTTACACCCAGGGACACTGCTTTAAGCTGACTATAAAATTCTGAAATGCGCTCTTCTACGGGTATAATCCTTGACCAAACAACAAGCGGAAAAAATTGTTGATCCCTTAAGATCGCCCCACATCCTGATTTTTCACCAGTAAAAGAACCATGGACATGAACATACACCTTACAAGAATTCAAACGGGAAACAATATGTTGGTACTCCAAATCCATATGCCCCCCTAACTCTTTCAAACAATTCTCCATCCACACGAGCTTCTTCTTATTTTTCTTCTCGTTGTCTGTCTGCTTTTGGCTCAAAGAACCTCTTGTTGTTGGTGCGTTTAGTTGATCCTCAAAACTGAACAAACCACCATCTTCCGCTGTGCTAGCTATAGGACCCATGTATAGTAGCCAAATTAAGAGAAAGAATTACATATGACAGAACCAAACCATGTAGAAATTCCTGTGTTCGACGACCCTATATATTTATATAGTTCTATATGATGGCAGAAACCTAACTGAAATAGAATGTATTACCTTAACCAATACGGGTTTCCCGATTCCGGGTCCGAAAATGGGAAATTTACTAGGTACGTGCCTTTAAATATAAACACGAGAAAGTAACAATAACCCACTTTAAGAGTAGGTGATAAAAAAAGGTGTCAGAAAATCTTTGGGTTTATCTTATCTTGGAGTTCAATTCATTGCCTTTGACTTAATTGGGTAAGCAAGAAGACGAAGAGAAACAGAAAACGTGCATCTTCTTCAACTTCAAACCCTCAAGCCTCTCCTTCTCTTCTTCCCCTTTCACTCAAAACCCCTAAACTTCAAAGATTTCTCGATTAATTTTCTTTTTTTGATTTCTCGATTAATTTTTTTGATAATTCTCCCGATTAAATTCAATTTCTGTTCATTAAAAGTGTTTTTGATCAAAGAAAGAGATGACTGTTTTATTGGATGATTTGATTCGTTCATTGGAGATATGGTTGAAGCTAATCAAGGATGCAAAGCCTAATGTTAACCCTAATCTTGATCCTGTATTGTTAGTACCTGGTATTGCTGGTTCTATACTTAATTCTGTTGATGAGAATGGTGCTCAAGAACGTATTTGGGTACGATTTCTAGGTGCTGATCGGGAATTTAGGAACAAGCTTTGGTCAATGTTTAATCCTTCTACTGGTAATTATTACTTGTCTACTTTCCTTTTGATTTTCGAATTTTAATTCAACATGCAAATTTGTTAATGGTAGACTGGAATTTTATATGAGCAGGTGAAACAGTGTCGTTGGATCGCAATTCGAAAATTGTTGTGCCAGAAGATCGATTTGGGCTGTATGCGATTGATTGTTTGGATCCTGACTTGGTAATTACTTATCCTCATTTTCCTTCTTTATACTAGTTAGATGTTAGTTGCTGAGTACAGACTTGGCAATCATGTATGTGCACCTTTAAAAAAATTTTTGAAGCATGTCTTATTGTTCTTTTTTAGTTATGCTTTTTAACCATCTCAGTTACTTGGGCTGTCTAAATCCTGAAAATCAGTTGGAAATAAGAAACATAATATGCCATTTAATGATATGGGAGACCTAAAACAAATGTGAAAGTTGTTGGAGTATCTTCTGGATTTACATTCCTTTTATAGGAGTCAAGTCAGTCGATTATCTTATTAGTTAACTGGTAAAGAGTTAAGCGTAACAAGTAGCAAAGCTAAAATATACGAATACAAGACTGGAGCCTTGATTACCACTGGCTAGGCTAGAGCCTAAATTATCCTAAATGTTAAATCATGTTAATTGATATTAACTTGAGTTGAAATGGTTCTTACTGTCCCCAGGTGCTAAAATTACTTTTTCTGCTACTCTCTGGAAATGTCACTTAAGATGGAATGTTCAGTCTCCTGTTAGAGAATTTCGACATGTTTTGTCTTTTTCAGGAATATTACTGTGCATTTTTATTAATGATATGCTGTATAAGTGTATGATTATAAATTGGTTCCTAACTGCATTATCTTTTACCAAAAAGTTCAGAGATTATAGGATGGGTAATTTCCTGTTTTGCTGCTACAAAGTACTCCAGCAGAGGTTCTGGTGCGCGAATTATGATTTGTTTTCTGTACATGTCTTTCCTTTTGATGGAAGTTCACCTCATGTATATCTTTCTTGCAGATTGTTGGACGTGATTTCGTTTGTTATTTCCATGCAATGATTGTGGAAATGCTCAAGTGGGGTTTTGAAGAAGGAAAGACACTGTTTGGGTTTGGCTATGATTTTCGTCAAAGTAATAGGTATGCTTTACTCACTGTTGAGGTGAATACATAACACCTTAACACCTTAGATGATAGTGTTCTTTTTTTTTTTTTTTTTTTTGTATGAAAATGCTACCAGAAGTTCTGCATTTTAGGACTGTATATCATTGGGGTCTCACATCGAGATGATCCAAAGGTTGTTCATGATGTCTGTCATCCTTACAAGAAGTATCTTCAAATATCAATTTCTCTCCATGTCATTGAGCTGAAATGCTTACTTTTTTCTACACTGCCTCAGACTTCAGGCAACAATGGATCGCTTTGCTGTTAGATTAGAGTCAGTTTATAGTGCTTCTGGAGGGAAGAAGATAACTATAATAAGCCACTCTATGGGAGGTCTTTTGGTGAAATGTTTCATGAGCCTGCACAGTGATGTAATTTTCCTTCTTGACTCTGCTCTTCAAACAATATTTATTATTCCAAGATCTTGCTTCTTGGAGCAGGAAGTATTTGAAGGGTGTAGTAGATTCACATTGCAAACACCCAGTACCTGGATGAGGCATGTTGCTGTTTCTTGGTAACTTAGAAAATATCTGGCATATCCAGTCAGAGACTTGAGTAATACTCCCTCTGTTTCTAAAAAATAGGCAGGTTTGTGTGCAAATTTACACACAAACAAGCCTATTATTTAGAAACGGAGGGAGTAATTACTGTACATGAAAAAGTGTCATGTTTATACCTAACATAGATATTCACACAACTCTTTATATCCATTATTAAAATGTTTTTTTATCCTTTCATTTAATGTAGATATTTGAGAAATACGTGAAGAACTGGATAGCAATTGCTGCACCATTTCGTGGTAAGTAATAGTTTACTATGTGGTATGTTAGTCCTTCACGTTGGCAAAGAGCAGTATGCCCAGCTTGTTGGCAAAACAAATAAAAAAAAAAGTACTGCCACTAGTTAATATGTTCAACTTTAAACTAATCTTTATTTATAGATACCTCGTTTTCTTATTAGTTGGAATGCTAGTTATCAAGACCCATCTTTTTTCAGAGTTATTTTAGGAATGGGTACAGGCTATTTTGTATGTCGCTTTTATAAGAATGCTCTTAATTATGCTTTGACTATTGTTTCAAACTATTGATCTGATTTAACTTCCTAGCTCAATTGAGATCAATATTTATTGAAGAATAATGTACGATTTTCTGTATGATTTGTTATGCATTAACCAACAGGTGCACCTGGATATATTACAACCAGCCTGCTGAATGGAATGTCCTTTGTCGAGGGATGGGAACAGAATTTTTTTATATCAAAATGGAGCATGCAGCAACTGGTATACTTTCCGAAGTGCTTAGTGGTTGCTATATTAATTACTATATTATCCACTTCTCTTTTTTATGTACGAGTGCAAAAATATAGATGCTTAATTTGCTGGCTTGGTGGTGTTTTCCATCATCAGCAGTTTCATCATATGTTGCAAGGAAATGTAGTATTCTAGTGGCATTCACCAATCATATCTACTGAGAATCTGGTGCTGACTTTCTGATTGTTGTTTTCAATGTGGATACACTTGATTTGGCAATTCTCCTTGTTCTGTTGAAGCCCTTGTGCTTCCTCCATTATTTTTCGCTTCTGAGCTCTCTTAGTCATATTTCTGGTATTGATTGTGTTACCATGAATATAGGTTCACTTAGTTTTTTTAATCTGAATTCTAACTTATGTTTTGTAGTCTGCAAGTCTTCTGATTTAAACTTAGGTTCGTCGGACCTGGACAAGTAAGAATCATTCAACTTCTAAGCCAAGATTGAGAGAGAATTGTTGTCTGTTGCTCTAGATTTTTTTTTAGATGAATCTAAATATTTGAACTCATTTCAACTTTCTACCTAAAGCACCTTTTGCATGTCGTATAACAATTTTGTACGCGATTTAGGATGATTTGTAAACTCGCTTATGTATACAAATTATTTTTACTCTTTTTTGAATTTTGGTTTGTTATTTTGTTATGAATACCATAGATAATCATGCAATCTTTCTAATTGTGTATTTGTCCTTTCCCCCCCCTAAACATTGATAATATGCTTTATATAATTCACATCTTCCTTTCAGTTGATTGAATGTCCATCTATATATGAATTGATGGCTTGCCCAAATTTTGATTGGCAATGCCATCCTCTTCTGGAGATATGGAAAGAGAAGCATGATAGCAATGGCAATCCAAAAGTTATGCTGGAGTCATATAAACCAGCAGAAGCCATATCTATAATGAAGGAAGCTCTTTCGAGTAACACGGTAAGTTATCACAAACAAACCTTATTGGCCTTTTCTTATGTGGGAGGATTATGATGCTTCAGTCACTCGGTCACTGGCAACTTGACCTCAAGTTTAAATGATGGTGGTTGGAAGGCGTCTTATCGTCTGCTATATTTTTGTTTTAATGAATACACATTTTTGGGACCTTATATGGGAACTATTGTTAATAGTTAATACTTATCTTTCCAGGTTAATTATAATGGTGTGGATGTCACAGTGCCGTTCAACTTAGACATCCTAAAATGGGCTAATGAAACTCAGAAGGTCTTGTCATCTGCTAAGGTTCCTACTCAATGCAAATTCTACAACATATATGGGACCAGTAATGATACTCCTCATAGTGTTTGGTAATCAATTTTTCACTATTTGTATTTCATATATTCTTTATTTAGTATAAGATACTACACTGTCCTAGAATTCAATTTTTTTTTTTTTTTGAATTGTACAATATTAAGGAGTCAGCATTGTCTGTATAAAGCTTGTTTCTGATGCTGATTTTTTGTTCTGCAGCTATGGGAGCGAGCAAACACCCATTACAGATCTACATCAGATCTTACCATTAAAGGTAAGCTTATCTTTTACTGTCTGACAAGTCGTCCATGATGTTAATATATTTAGTACACTACATGCTTTGTTGGTTTTAATTATATAACTTGTTGCCGCAGAAGTGTGTATTGACATGTGAAAATCAAACTAGTGTGTATAAAGCTTGCAAATTCTTATATCATCTTGTAGAACATCTGGTCTAATTTGCTTTTAAATGTAATATACCCGGTTTTCAATCATAACTACACTAAATGTGCCTTTGTTATGTCCAGGGTAAGTACGTATGTGTTGATGGTGATGGAACAGTTCCTGTGGAATCTGCAAAGGTATGCCATAGCTTCATAACATATCACGTTAATTTAAGAATAATGATCTTAGAGAAGGGGAAGTAATTGGTAGGATTGCAATGAAGCAATTGGAGCACTAGAGGACTTCCCTTTTGACGGAGTCAGCAAGAGTTGAATTTCTTTTCTTAGCCGAAATAAGATAATGTTTTTGTTATTTGTGCTTTAAGTTTGGAAGGAAGGCGTAAGGTCCTGGATTTCACTTAATTAGACTTGAGATCATAGCCTGACGGTTACCATTATTTTTGAGTACATACAGTGGTGGATTCATTCTGAAATTATTAGCTCGATGTGTCACTAAATCTAAGCTGCATTCTCTGGAGTCAGGACTCTGGTGCCCGTCTCAAGTAGTAGAATGGGAGCCACTGTCATTATATGTGGGAAGCAAATACCCAATAGAGTATAAATGTTCTTTTTCAGAGAGAGGAATGTCTCTACTAAATGATGAACTTAGGAGTGAATAAAATTGTATCTATAGGTACCAATCATGAAACTATGAACCTAAGCAATGTCAAAAAGCACCATTGGTTGATTAAGATTGGATAATAACCATAATTTCTCAACCTATAACGAGATTTGGATCTCACAGCGTGGCTTTCCTTGGATACAATCATTTTTTTTGGTTATGGGTGATTTGCTGTATATAGTTGAGCTTCTAGACTGAAAATGGTAATGTGTTTGACATTATATGAAAAAGGAAAACTATTATCCATAGAGAAGGATCATATTTAATTTCTTTTTGTATTTCATTATGTTTAGGGACTGCCCAGCCACTCGTTTAGCAGATACTGAACTCCCGGGATAGTGGTACCTTTAATATGAGAAAGAAAGATCGGAATTGAAGTAAAATTTTAATTATTTTTTGGGAACATTCTGCAGTAGTACTAGCCTATAGTTTTCTAGTGATCCCAGGCTTGCAAGTTTGATTAATTTGACTTATGGACTCATTGCCTAGGTTACATTAGGTATACACACGAGATAATATCTGAGAATAAACGAGCATAAAATATGCAAATTGGAATTCTTATTTATTTTTCGAACTACATTTTCTTTTTTGTTTGTTTATTTTGTTTTCCCTTGTTTGTTTTGCTTGCAAATATTTGGAGAGGCAAAAAAGCTGCATCCATCCATATCTTAACCATGCTCTATTCTAGCTATCTAGCCACCAATCTCAACTTGTATTTGCTCTAATGCTTGCAAGCTGCAACTGTGAGTACCGTCGGTTTTTGTTGACCTCTTGGATCTTTGTTTGGCGATATTCTTTTCTATGCATCGCAGGCTGATGGCCTTAAAGCCGAGGCAAGGGTTGGAGTTCCTGGTGAACACAGGGGGATTATTTGTGATCGGCATGTATTCCGTATACTGAAGCACTGGCTTAAGGCAGGAGATCTTGACCCCTTCTACAATCCCCTGAATGATTATGTGATCCTGCCAACTGCTTTTGAAATTGAGAAGAAACTCCACCTCGAAGAAGATATTAGAGGAGGGGGTGGCCGGCCTAAGGTAGTAGTAACTTCTTTGAAAGAAGAGTGGGAGATTATCCCAAAAGACTACGATAGCATCCAAGAAGAAGAAGATACACAAGGAGTCACCACTAGTGAAAATGAAGCACCATTGTTGAAAGCGTCCGTATCTGTTTCTCATGTTGGATTGAAGGAGGTTAAACAAAACCACGTTGAACTTAGAGGAGGTGGTGGAGGGACATTGAGTGTTAAATGCACATCCACAGCTACAGCCACGGCCATGGCTAACTGATCAAGTTAGTCCTATGATTGGGGGCTGTGAAAGAAGGTTACCCATCTTGCTTCTCCCACGTGGCCCGTCCACATGTAAATAACTATCCCCCAACCTCCGAGGACTTGGTCTTTATAGTTTAATTGGACAGGTCTTCTGCTTACAGAAGTTTTGGGCTGCTGCTGTACTATGTGTCGGAAGGTCCAATCTAGCTAAATTGTTGTCAGAAGGTCCGCTGTACTATGTGTATATAATGTGTGGACATAATAAGAAGGTTTCACTGCTGCAGGACAAATAAGTCTTATACTCTTGTTTATTTCTACACTTCGACTTAGACCAAAGCTATTTTAGGTACTCTTGCAGTTTTTTTTACTTCATTGTCTACAATTATGAGGAAGACAACAGAAATTGTAGTATGAAAATTAGCATTGTCAACGGTTCAGGTATCCAGATGCGGAGCCAATTATTAGTCCAACTCGGGTGTCTGTGTGAATAATACTGGCCTCAATCCGGTTATTAATGGGTCCTGAACTAATTATCTAATCGGAGGTTTTTTTTTTTTTTTTACTGCAAAGGGCAAAATTGAATTAAAAATGAATCCCACTAAAGCAGTGAGAAACAGAGTGAGCTAACAAGGCTAGCTCGAAACAATGACAGCATTCTAATTACATATAAGGGTAGAAAGCGAATAGCCGTCAAACAATCTTACGTCGAATAAATTTATAGGTAAAGCCCAATTAAACAACATACATTTAACGGACACAATCAACTGTTTAACATGCCTCTTCTTGTTTGAGTATAACCTGTTATTCCTTTCACTCCATATGGTCCACCAAATGGCAAAAGGTAGTATGCCCCAAATCTTCTTGACCAATTTCCTTCCTTTCTTATTCCGCCATTCCCAAATAGTGGATTTACCACCTGCTGAAAACGTCCATTTCATACCAAAACGATCCATGAAATAGTTCCAAATACTAGCAGTATCTTTACAGTGGATAAACAAATGGTCATTGGTCTCTATTTCCATAGCACAAAAAAAACAAGTAGGGTCTTGTACTTTACCAGCTCTATACAGAAAGTCCAATGTATGGGCCGCTCTATAGCATAGTGTCCAAACTAAGAAAGAAATCTTCATAGGGACCTGAAAAAGCGGGGGTCTAACAACCACACCCAATATTTCGCTTAGCAATTTGTATGGACAAACTCTAATATACTTTCAAGAGAATCAACTAGACAGTCAGACTCAATCTTAAGAAAAGTATATATCAAAGAGTTATATCTCAATTTCTCAATTAAATCCGCAATCAAATAAATAGGAATTTGCGAGCCCGATTGAATATAAGAAATAACTTGAACGGTACCAAAGACCAATGTTCAAGTGTCAATCAATTTATATCAACAACCAAAGGTTGAATTATCTAATTGATTGATCTTACGCACAACCTGTGATATTTCAATTATATAAACAAATATAATGCGGAAAAGAAATAACACAGACACCAGAAATTTTGTTAACGAGGAAACCGAAAATGCAGAAAAACTCCAAGACCTAGTCCAGATTTGAACACCACACTGTATTAAGCCGCTACAGACACTAGCCTACCCCAAGTTCGGACTGGAATGTGGTTGAGCCCTAACCAATCTCACACTGATCAAGGTACAGTCGCGTTCCTTACGCCTCTAGAACCACGTCGGATTCTGCGCACTTGATTCCCTTAGCTGATCTCACCCACAACTAAGAGTTGCTACGACCCAAAGTTAAAGACTTGATAAACCAATCTGTCTCACACAGAAGGGTCTATTATATAGATAAATCTGTCTCCCACATATAAACCTATGAGTTTTGTTCCGTCTTTTGATAAATCAAGGTGAACAGGAACCAATTGATATACCGGACTTATATTCCCGAAGAAGAGCCTAGAAATATCAATCACCTCACAATAATCTTAATCGTATGGTAGCGAAACAAGATATTGTGGAATCACCAACGATGAGACGAAGATGTTTGTGACTACTTTTTATCTTGCCTATCGGAGATTAAATCTCGAGCAAAATCTTAGAGAAGATAGTACTCAATCATGATAGAAAACAGCAAGATCAGAACACGCAACTATAGAGAAAATAGTTGGGTCTGGCTTCACAATCCCAATGAAGTCTTCAAGTCGTTAACCTACATGGTTTCGTGAAAAACCTAAGGTTAATGGAGAATAGACTCTAGTCGCAACTAGTATCACACAGGAGGTGTGGGGATTAGGTTTCCCAGTTGCTAGAGTTCTCCTTTATATAGTTTTCAAATCAGGGTTAGATAGCTTTGAAACAAAGCAATCAATATTCACCGTTAGATGAAACCTGATCTAAGAGCCAAGCTAAGTTTGCTTGAAACCAAAGCAATATCTCTCCATCGTTAGATGTTCTTAGCTTGTTACATACAAATGAAATGTGCCTTCATTTAGATATGAGTAATCGTACCTAAACGTGTACACCTTGTTGTCTCAACAATAGTTAACCGAAGTTAGCCATATGAATACATTCTTATCAACCTTATTCATCTTATCAACAACTAGTTCAAATGACTCAAATGAAACTAGTTATAGAGTTGTTCAATTGTTTATATTTTCATAGAAGTGTACAAGACATAATTGAAGCAAAATCGATTTTGATTCACTCGAATCAAGTCATGAACATTATAGCCACGGTTTGCAAAAGATTGCATTCCTTAATACATAAATGTATTAGTTCATGAACAAACCGATTCTAGAACATAACCCACTCAAGTATGCAAACGGGTGCGCATACTTAAGTAGCCGGACTTGGACTGTGTCCGACAGTATGCGAACATGTACGCATACTATCACACATCCAAAACAACAATTGAATTAGTACGCGTACGGGTACGCATACAAAAGTTCTCGGACTTCAACTGAGTTCGCCAGTACGCGTACGTGTACACATACCAAGGCTCACAGACTTTACCTGACCTTCCTAGTACGCATACGGGTATGCATACTATACCAGTCTTGGATCAACATATATGTAAGTACGCATACTATATCTATAATCCAATTATGGTTAAGTATTCTAAACTCTATTTCAATCATTTAAACATTCTTATAGGATGACAATAGTTGTTTTCACTAACTATTAGCATCAAAACGATTTTCAAGTTATTGAAATAATCAATACGAAACATTCCGAGTCTACATCAAATGACTGTATCACACAAATCATGTAAGATGTTACTTGGCGATTTTCACATGATCATCTTTTGACTTGCGTCAATAATATAAGATGAACTTGGTTGAAGCAAAAGATTACCAACACATATTTCGAGAAATATGTAAGCGAGTTAAACTCAACTCAAAATATCAAATGTGTATAATCGAATACTATATAGTAATACGACTTTTGTCTCAAGAAGGAGATAGAGTAGAAATAGACTTTCTGTGTGATAGATGAGTTTTAGTCTCCACATACCTTTTGTCGATGAAGTTCCACAAGCTCTCCTTAGTAGTTCTTCGTCTTCAATTGATGAAGTCTAAAGCTCAACTACACAATCTATCCTAGTCCGAGACATTACTATAAGTAGACTAAAAATCAAGACTTATAGTTTTGATCACTAAAATTGACAAACAAGCTTGAGATAGCAACGCTTGCGAGTTCGACCGAGAAGTGCTCTAACAATCTCCCCCTTTGTCAATTTTAATGACAAAACTATCAATACATATGAAGTACAAAATAAATAAACTTTGTAGCTTCTCATCCAAATGCTTGATCTCCTTGGTTCTTCAACATTACTCGAAATCTTCGTCACTTCCAAGTACTCCATGATTCTAAAGGTGTTCAATTCAGCATCATAGTTGTTGAAGATCCGTAGTTATAACAATGAGAAAACAGTTGCTCTTAATCATTGTTATACAGTTTCATAGTATTATTACACAACATCAAAGTTATATTGTATCACAACTTTGACAACAATACTATGGTGATATGTATCACTCCCCCTTAGTCAATACTTCATCTCACATGAAAACCACTCCCTCTTAAATAATGATCCGTAAACCATATGTATTTGTAGTGTAAACTACACATTAATTCTCCCCCTTTTTGGAGTAGTGCTACGTTGACCGTGGAAAATCCCGGGAGAGAGCCCCTGGGGCGCCACCAGGGAGTTATAGGGGGGCCAGTTAAGTTTCTCTCTCCCGAGATTTTCTCCCGGGATTTTCCACGGTCGGTAGAGTTATCGCCCTTTTTGTCAATATAAATTGGAAAAGGTACGAAAACTAGTGGGATCCTAATGAAATTTTCATAGAGATACTTCATGACCAAAAGAGAACATATCAACTTGTTTCGATGATTTCCCATAGCCGAAACTAGTGTATTCATCAAGGAGTTTATAAAGATACAAGAAAAATCCTACAATATTCCACAGCCGCACTCCCCACAAAGAATTGGCAATTAAGCACCAGGTCAAAAAGAACTCTCCCCCATAAAATGTCATTCCCGAAAGAACAACAAGAGCGACCTTACTTTCATAAAAAAAGAAGGATTTCTTTGGGCATTAACAAATCACGTGAAACATGAATTTGTAATCCAAAATACTCAATTAAATTAACCACAAGAGAACCCATGATTAATTTAATCGGATATGCTCAACATAAGAGAACTTACGAAGCCACACAGTATATTCATAAGAAGGTGGATCAGGGAAAGACCAATACTGAAGAATATTCAAAGATTCATTCTATTTTTCATCAATATTTGCATAGAGACGTATAATAGACTTAATATTTGTAGACAAAAGTTCATCCTATCTTCCTTCAATATTTGCATAATGACATAATAGGCTTAACTTTTGTTGTCAAAAGTTCATTTTATCTTTTATCAATAAAGACGTATGATAGACTTAACTTTTGAGCAAGTATGGGACAATCATAGTTCACGGACGCAAACACACATATCCCATAACAAGTTGCAATATATAAAACCATAAAGATTAATACTGCAAAATCATCTTCCAAATAAACTTTAGAATTTAAATGAATAAATCTAAAAACATTGCAAGATGAAAATCGTTGGCAATAGCTAAGTGTACTCACAATAATTACTATTCCAATCCCTAGTTATCCTTCTTAAAACACAAGAATAAATTCTCATAAGAAGTTTCCTAGACAAAATAAAGACAATAAATCAAGAATCAAAAGACATCTAAACCAGCAAAAATTATCATGAATCGGTAATCAAGGATCACATTCGGAACCTCTACGAGTCTTGAGACCTTCGAGCTTGTGATTAACAGCATTCACTGCTTCTTCAGAGAAGATATCCTCATTGAGAAGATCTTTAACATGTGTCTTCATGAGAACAAGGTCTAAATTAACCTTTTTCAACTCAGTTCTTAACACATCAAGACCCTTCATAGTATCAACGAGTTGCAGTTTTGCTTCCTCAAAGTATTTAAGAAAATCATGAACCACTTCAGCAGAGACCATATCCTCATTCTCAACATCCTGATGTGTATAGGCATAGTAGCATGAGGCATCAGGATTTTGATTATCATCTTCTACTAGGGTTCTTTTCTTCCTCCCTTTAGACTCGAAAACAATACCTTTATCAAGAAAACCTCTTGCAAAACCACCAGTGCGAGAAGGTGAAGACATTCTTGACAAACAATAACCTAGAGTATGCGTACGTAACTCAATAGGTTTAGTATATAAATGGTTTCTTAGGGACGGTAACTTTTAAGGTTTCCATAGTTGGTTCGTGACAAGTAACAAGGGTACTCTTACGCACACAAGCTTGACCCATAAGAAAAACAAACCAACACAGAAAAAACTTTAAGACTCAACAGTATAATTTTGCTACATGAAGATTTTCTTTCACACAATTTGACTCAATAAATTTTATATCTCCTCAGAGAAACAATTCAGTGCACAAGAGTAGCAGGCAACTTGATCGCAACAAAAAAAAAAAACTTCTTCGAAACAAAAACAAATGACGAAGAGAAACTAGAGACACAAACAATACTTAGGCAGTGATGTCTGCAGACAATAGTTTAGCTATGGACGATAAGAAAATAACTTAACTATCCAGAAATCATTTTGCCAAAAGTATACCCGATTATTAACAAATCTTACTCAACAGGATTTTTATGAGTATGCATTCAACCCTTGTGATTAATTAGCACAAGAATGAGCTCTAAGCTCATTGAATGAATGTTGTTCACGATTGAGTTTTTTCTTTTTTCCGATTCTAGAAGTAAACTCCTTTTGATGTGAAAAATCATCATAAAACTTGCTATCATCAAAATATGATACAAAGTTAAAATCCTTACCAGAAAGGGTTTGTGTGGAGGATTTTGACAGCCTGTTGATAAGATCCTTGTATCCTTCAATTATCAGATTAAGGTTGTCCTTCATATCTCCACCGTTGTTTCCATCTAAGGGACCCTTTTTCACATCTTGAACATCATTCTTCTCATTAGGTTGAGAGGGACCTTTCTGAAATCTCCTTGACCAAATTGTATTAGAATTACAATTTTTACGAACATTCGATGAGCAAATTGAACTGACTTTCCTGGAGGAATTCACAGGGTGAGTACTAAAACCAATAGGTTTAGACATCCGAATGTCAGTTACACCTTTGAGTATTAGATCTAAGGTGTGTTGAAGATGAACAATGGAATTGTCATTCATCCTAGATTTTCTTTTTCGTTCAACATGTCCTTTTGAATCACAAAAGAGACACACTTTCTGATCACCTGAGTGATTAGAGTGAACAGTGTTAACAATGTTGTTAGGAGATTTCTTCATTCCGAGAGATGTGAAGTTTCCTTGATTAGAGGAAGATACAGCACATCTTTTCCAATCGGAAGAGATTGCGATTTAGCTTCTGGAACTGAATTTTCAGTTTATCCATAAGCGATTGGTATAGTGGACTCTTTAGAACATCCTCAAATTGAGAGTTTACTCAAAAGATGTTCAATTTCCAAGGCATACTTTTTGATTTTTGCCTCGATAGAGAAGCAAACTTTGTTGTTTTCCTCGCTAAGATCCTTTAAATTAGAGTCACGAACTTTTACTATACCAATAAGTGTTTTGACATTGTTTTTCAACCGATTGATTCTATCAGCCTGGATTCTAACAAGATTTAGAATCAGTTTACTCTCTTCGGCTGCATCTCTTTCTTCAACAGAGTCAGACTCGTTGGAAAGGTAATCGGGAAAAAACTAATCAGTGCAATCCTGTTTCGTCGGAACATAGTGTTCATCTATATTCGAGATAGACGAATCTTTCTCCTTAATAGATTTTATCGAAACATAACTTTTGTCTCTGGTGATACGTTTATCAGAGATAGCACTTCTGTCCATAGACTAAGATCACTACAAACATAGACTTGTAAGGTCTTGAACGTGTTTGCCTGCTTTAATACAAATTGAAAAAGCGGGGATCTAACAACCACACCCAATATTTCGCTTAGCAGTGTGTATGGACAAACTCTAACATACTTTCAAGAGAATCAACTAGACAGTCAGACTAAATCTTAAGAAAAGTATATCAAAGAGTTATATCTCAATTTCTCAATTCAATCTGTAATCAAACAAATAGGAATTTGCGAGCCCGATTGAATATAAGAAATAACTTGAACGATACCAAAGACCAATGTTCAAGTGTCAATCAATTTATATCAACAACCAAAGGTTGGATTATCTAATTGATTGATCTTACGCACAACCTGTGATATTTCAATTATATAAACAAATATAATGCGGAAAAGAAATAACACAGACATAATAAATTTTGTTAACGAGGAAACCGCAAATGCGGAAAAACCCCGGACCTAGTCCAGATTTGAACACCACACTGTATTAAACCGCTACAGACATTAGCCTACTCCAAGTTAACTTCGGACTGGAATGTAGTTGAGTCCTAACTAATCTCACACTGATCAAGGTACAGTCGCGTTCCTTACGCCTCTAGAACCACGCTGAATTCCGCGCACTTGATTCCCTTAGCTGAACTCACCCACAACTAAGAGTTGCTACGACCCAAAGTCGATGACTTGATAATCCAATCTGTCTCACACAAAAAAGTATATTGTATAGATAAATCTGTCTCCCATAGATAAACCTATGAGTTTTGTTCCGTCTTTTGATAAATTAAGGTGAACAAGAACCAATTGATATACCAGACTTATGTTCCCAAAGAACATCCTAGAAATATCAATCACCTCACAATAATCTTAATCGTATGGTAGCGAAACAAGATATTGTGGAATCGCCAACAATGAGACGAAGATGTTTGTGACTACTTTTTATCTTGCCTATCGGAGATTAAATCTCGAGCAAATCTTAGAGAAGATAGTACTCAAATGATAGAAAACAGCAAGATTAGAACAAGCAACTACAATGAAAATAGTTGGGTCTGGCTTCACAATCCCAATGAAGTCTTCAAGTCGTTAACCTACAGGGTTTCGTGAAAAACCTAAGGTTAAAGGACAATTGACTCTAGTCGCAACTAGTATCACACATGAGGTGCGGGGATTAGGTTTCCCAGTTGCTAGAGTTCTCCTTTATATAGTTTTCAAATCAGGATTTGATAGCTTTGAAACAAGGCAATCAATATTCACCATTAGATGAAACCTGATCTAATAGCCAAGCTAAATTTGCTTGAAACCAAAGCAATATCTCTCAATCTTTAGATGGTCTTATCTTGTTACACACAAATGAAATGTGCCTTCATTTAGATATCAGTAACCATACCTAAACGGATACACCTTGTTGGCTCAACAATAGTTAACCGAAGTTAGCCATATGAATTCTTTCTTATCAACCTTATTCATCTTATCAACAACTAGTTCAAATGACTCAAATGAAACTAGTTATAGAGTTGTTCAATTGTTTATATTCTCATAGAAGTATACAAGACACAATTGAAGCAAAATCGATTTTGATTCACTCGAATCAAGTCATGAACATTATAGCCACGGTTTGCAAAAGATTGCATTCCTTAATACATAAATGTATTAGTTCATGAACAAACCGATTCTAGAACATAACCCACTCAAGTATGCAAACGGGTACGCATACTTAAGTAGCCGGACTTGGACTGTGTCCGACAGTATGCGAACGGGTACGCATACTATCACACATCCAAAACAACAGGTTAATTAGTACGCTTACGGGTACACATACAAAAGTTCCCGGACTTCAACTGAGTTCGCCAGTACGCATACGGGTACGCATACCAAGGCTCCCGGACTTTACCTGACCTTCCCATTACGCATACGGGTATGCATACTATACCGGTCTTGGATCAACATATCTGCAAGTACGCATACTATGTCTATAAGCCAATTATGGTTAAGTGTTCTAAACTCTATTTCAATCATTGAAACATTCTTATTGGATGACAATAGTTGTTTTCACTAACTATTAGCATCAAAGCGATTTTCAAGTTATTGAAATAATCAATACGAAACATTCCGAGTCTACATCAGATGACTGTATCACACAAATCATGTAAGATGTTACTTGACGATTTTCACATGATCATCTTTTGACTTATGTCAAGAATATAAGATGAACTTGGTTGAAGCAAAAGCTTACCAACACATATTTCGAGAAATATGTAAGCGAGTTAAACTCAGTTCGAAATATCAAATGTGTATAATCGAATACTATATAATAATACGACTTTTGTCTCAAGAAGGAGATAGAGTAGAAATAGACTTTCTGAGTGATAGATGAGTTTTATTTTCCACATACCTTTTGTCGATAAAGTTCCACAAGCTCTCCTTTGTAGTTCTTCGTCTTCAATTGATGAACATCGTGAAGTCCAAAGGTCAACTACACAATCTATCCTAGTCTGAGACATTACTATAAGTAGACTAGAAATCAAGACTTATAGTTTTGATCACTAAACTTGACAAACAAGCTTGAGATAACAACGCTTACGAGTTCGACCGAGCAGTGCTCTAACAGGACCTTTGTGTTCCGGACATGCTTGTGTGGAAAGGACAAAAAACATTCATATTAAGCTTAGAATAACAACTAGCCACAGGAAAAAAAATCACCATCCCTCCATTGCATTTGATCATTCCCATCTGAAAAATGACTGAGAGGATCACCTATGAGTTGTAGAATTTGAGCTACTTCACCTACCTCTCCCTCGTTCAAGTTTCTGTTAAAATCCAAGTCCTAAGCATCATTACGATTAACCACTTGCAAAAGAGTAGCATTTTTTTTCCTGGATAGCTTAAAAAGAGAAGGGAAGGTAGTTTGCTGCACGTGATTACCAAGCCACTTGTCTTTCCAAAACAGAATACTTCCACCATTCTTAACAATAAGTTGAGTATATTGTTTAACATGATCTCTTGCTTTTAGGATACCTGTCCACAAGATGGAACCATTAGACTTATAAAAAGTATTAGGGAGAAAACAATCGGGATTACCTCCAAAAATTTCATGTATTATTTTCCTCCAAAGGGAATTTCATTTTCTTCTTTCTTAAGAACATCGGTTTCAATTGGGATTATATAACCCTTCTATTCAAACTGGCAAATTTGAACATAGATTTTCGGGGATTTATAGTTTTCTTAGGGCTTTTTTATGCTTCCTTGAGTGAAGTGCTCCATAAGCTTCAAGGGCAAACCTTTAAAAGAATTTATGAGATGCCTTGTTTTAGCCATTGATACAAAGACACTTGGTGAGTGAACTAGGTGAAGATTCTATAGCTTTCTATTTATGTATGCATTCTCGGGATTCAATTTCTTCTGTTAAAAGATATTTATACAATTTATTAATAATTTGTAACTTTGCCCTCTAAAATATTATTTTGAACTGAAATAATTTTATTATAAAAATACCATCGGCTAAAAAGGATTGAATTTCAAGTTACTTATAAACTATTCATCAAATCTTTTTTGTTCTCTGTAAGCCTAATGTCTCATTCCTTCTGATTATCTTATTACCCTGCTGATTTCTGATACTATGGACTTCTCTGAGCAGTTTTACGAAATAAATTTCTCTAACGTCTATCTTAATCAGTCACAATCTTTTCCTAATCCTACTTTTCTCATCCAACAAACAACCGTCTTTGATATTTTCCCTAGATCGGTTATGACCCTAGATCTTCTCATTCTTTATTGTATTTTTAAATGGTAAATTGCTCCCTACGCACATTTCTTGTTTTCATCCCCTTTTGTACCCTCAATGATGTCTTCCGCATGTAACCCTACCCGTAGCTATCATCAGGATTTACATTCTTTCTTCCCATTATCTCAGATGGATCATGGTTGGAGAGGTAAAGGTTTTTTTTTCTCTCGTATCACCACGCATGCCAAATATCATCTCGGAAATCACCATCACCCACTCACCCATAAAATGTATGTTAAACAACATATCCAGAAAACAACCCTATAAAACCAACTTCAGGGAATCTCATGCTTACTAATTCACTAATAGACTAAGGAATGTAAAATTTGCGCTTAGCCAATGAAATTTGCCCCATTTTTTAAACATAATCAGAAGGTTAGGGATTTGAGCAATCATCTTCAAGTTTTGAGTAGTCAATCTTCTGCTACTCAAATATTGAGTCTATCAGACAAGCTGAAAAAGACCTTGAACATTGGCAAAAGGTCCAAGAAGATTTCTATGCTCAAAAAAGTAGGGAGGAGTATGTTAGAGCACTGCTCGGTCAAACTCACAAGCGTTGCTATCTCAAGCTTGTTTGTCAAGTTTAGTTGATCAAAACTATAAGTCTTGATTTCTAGTCTACTCATAGCTATGTCTCGGATTATGATAAAATGTGTAGTTGAGCTTTAGACTTCACGGCGTTCATCGATTGAAGATGAAGATCTACTGAGGAAATCTTGGAGGAACTTCATCAACAAAAGGTATGTGGAGACTAAAACTTATCTATCACTCAGAAGTCTATTCTATTCTATCTCCTAATGAGACTAAGTCGTATAACTATATAGACTTTTATATTACACACATTTGATGTTTCGAGCTGAGTTTAACTCGCTTATCTGTATCTCGAAATATGTGTTGGAAGCTTTTTGCTTTAGCTACGTTCATCATTATTCTTGACGAGTTTAGTTGGAAACAATTTATTTTTTGGAAACTAAATGTTAAGTCAAAAGATGATCATGTGGAAATTTCCTTGAAACATCTTACATGATTTGTGTGAGACAATCATTTGATGTCGACTTGAAAAGTTTCGTATTGATCATTCAATCACTTGAAAATTACTTATAAGATAATGGTTTGTGTGATACAACCATTGTCGTCTTCTAAGGATGTTTCAATGATTGAAATGGGAGTTTAGATTAAATACCTTTGTTTGGGTACAACACAGTATGTGTACCTAGTATGCAAACTATTTTGGTATGATTCAGGTCCGGGAACCTTGTTTGCATACCTAGTATGCGAACGGTTCTACCTGAGTTAGGTTCAGGACGGCTGTTTGCATACCCGTTTGCAAACTGCTGGACAAGGCCAAAGTCTGGATACTATAGTTTGCATACGTGTTTGCAAACTTAGTTGGTAAGTTCTAAAATCGGTTAAGTATGTTTCTCATACTCATGAACAAATACATTTATGAATTAAGGAATGCAATCTTTGCAAACTTTGGCTTAATGTTCATGAATTGATTCTTATATAAGTACTTTGTATAATTATATAAAATAGTGTTAGATGTTCAATCCGATTTTGTTCAATCCGATAGCGTTATATAAGATAGTGTTAGTGTTAGATGGCTTAATGTTCAATCCGATTTTGTTTCAATTTGTTCATCTATATTTTTATGAGATAGTGAATAATTGAACAACTCTATTTGAAACAAAATTAGATTCATTTGATTATCTTTCATGATTGATTGATCATCATATATGATCTAGATGTGTAAGATGAATGTCGTTAAGATAAAAGTGTTCATATGGATAACTTCGGTTAACTGTTATTGAGTCAACTCAATATAAACGTTTAGATACGGTTACCCATATCTAAATGAAGGTATATTTCATTTGTGTGTAACAAGCTAAGACCATCTAACGGTGGAGAGATATTGCTTTGGTTTTAAGCAAACTTAGCTTGAATCTTAAATCAGGTTTTCATCTAACGGTGAATATTGAATGCTTTGTTACTAAGCTATCTTAGCTTTGATTGTAAGCAAATCCTGATTTAAAAGACTATATAAGGGAGAACTCTAGCAACTGGAAAACCTAATCCCGGCACTTTCCTTTGTCCTAGTTGCGACTAGAGTCAATTCTCCTTTAACCTAGGTTTTTCCAAAACCATTATAGGTTAACGACTTGAAGACTTCATTTGGGATTCGTGAAGCCAGATCCAACTATTTTCTCTTTAGTTGCGTATTCTGATCATACTTGTTTTATCGTATTGAGTACTATCTTCTCTAATATTTTCTTGAGATTTATCTCCAATAGATAAGATATAAAAAGTAATCACAAAGCTCTTAGTCTCATTCTTTGTGATTCCATAATAACTTCGTCTACTACCATATAGTTAAGTTACTGTGAGGTGATTGATATTTCTAGGCTGCTCTTCGGGAGCATAAGACCGGATTATCAATTGGTTCCTGTTCACCTTGATTTATCAAAAGACGAAACAAAAACTTCATAGGTACTTCTGTGGGAGACAAATTTATCTATCAGAATAGACTTATCTGTGGGAGAATTTTTTTTTTATAAGTCTTCGACTTTGGGTCGTAGCAACTCATAGTTGTGGGTGAGATCAGCTAAGGGGATCAAGTGCGCAGAATCCGACGTGGTTCTAGAGGTGTAAGGAACGCGAATGTACCTTAATCGGTGTGAGACTTGGTTAGGGCTCAACTACATTCCAGTCTAAAGTTATCTTGTAGTAGGCTAGTGTCTATAGCAGCTTAATACAGTGTGGTGTTCAAATCTGGACTAGGTCCCGAGGTTTTTCTGCATTTGCGGTTTCCTCGTTAACAAAATTTCTGGCGTGTGTGTTATTTCTTTTTCGCATTATATTTTTATATAATTGAAATATGACAGGTTGTGCGTAGTTCAATCAATTGGTAAATCCAACTTTTGTTTGTTGGATATAAAATGATTGACACTTGGACATTGATCTTCGGTACCATCCAAGTATTTTTCACATCAATCAGGCTCATAGATTTCTATATGTTTGATTTTCTGATTGATTTTAGAAAAAGATTTATAACTCTTTCTTGGTTGAGCTTCCTTTATAAGCTCGTGCTCTCGGAATAATATTGGAGTTAGTCCATACAGATTGCCGAACGAATGATTAGGTGTGGTTGTTATACCCCCGCTTTTTCAATTGGTATCAGAGCAGACAAACATGCTAAGACCTCATAAGTCTGTGTTTGTAGCAATCTGACTATATGGACAGAAGTGTTATCTCTGACAAACGCATCACCAGAAACAAAAGTTCTGTTCCTATGAAATCTATTAAAGAAAAAGACTTATCGATCTCGCATATAGATGAACATTCTGTTCCCACGAAAAAGACAAGTATTGACAAGTGTAACCCTGATTATCTTACTGACGAGTCTGACTCTGAAGTAGAAAGGGAAGCATCCCAATAAAGTGCAGCGATTCTAAAACTTGTTTGAATCCATGCAATTTAAATCAATAGGCTGAAACACAAAATCAATGTGATTATTGGTATGGTAAAGGATTGTGATACCCAATTAAGGCTTCTTCGTGAGGAAAATGCCGTAGTTTGTTCATCTCGAACCTTACTCGAGGCTAAACTTAAGGAGGATGCCTTGGAAATTGAATGTCTATTGAGTAATCTCTCTATTCAATGTAAAGGATGTTCTGTGAAGTCCACTATACCAATTGTTTCTTACTCAACTGGGATGTTAGAAAAAGTGACTACGTGTAATCATGTTTCTCTGATGAAACCAGTTTCAGAAGCTAAATTGCAAACCCTTCCTATTGCAAAAGATGTGCTTGTAACTTCCATTAATCAAGGAATCACCACATCTCACGAAAGGAAGAAATCTTCTAACGATGTTGCTAATTCTACTCACTCTAATCACTCCGGTGATCAGAAAGTGTGTCTCTTTTGTGATTCAAAAGGACGGGTTCAACGGATGTGCAAATTGAGGTTGAATGACAACTATTTTGGTCGATTTCAACACACCTTAGATTTAATACTCAAAGGTGTAACTTACATTCGGACGTCAAAACCAATTGGCTTTAGTACTCACCTTATGAATCCTTGATGTAGTTTTAAAGTGTGGTAAGAAAGGGATTCGATACTCGGACTTTTTAGAGGTTTGGTTCAAGACAAATAAAGAAAAGCTAGACAAACTAATAAACTTTGATTATTTTTTTTGTTTACAAAGGAGAAAAGAATCTAGGGTTTTGGATTCCACAACTTCCAATGATTGTAAACTCAATAACAATTTCTTTGACAAATACTCCTACTTTACTCAAAACAGTTTCGAACCCAATCTCATGCTTTGGAAGATATAACGTTACAAGCTCTTTTTATGACTCTCTTCAATATTCTCAGGCCTAATTTTCCTTCTCTTATAAAAGATCGATAGATAAACTACCCAAAACAATTAATATGAAGCATATAAAGAAGAGAAAATTTTTAATAATTTTAAAGCACAAAAAATGGAGTAATTGTCAAAGAAAATAACTACTAAAATTTACGCATCGAAAATAACTTCCTCCAAAACCCTAGAAAAGAAATCTAGCTACCCATGAATCGAAGATTGGAGAATACTTGATTAATCATTGTATTAAAAATAATGAAATTCTGCTTACAACGATTTTTAGTCGCTGAAGGTATTCAGCCATAAAAGTATTACAATAGTTCGTTGCGGAAGAGCTACTGCAGCTAAAATAGTGTACGATATTGTTCTTCTGCGGTTGAATATAAGATTGCTTCTGCAACTATTTCTGACAGGCTATGTTCTTCGTGTTCTTGAGTTTTGCAGCAGCAGGTAACTTTCTGAAACTTGTGATTTTTCGATTCTGCAGTATCTATTCTCGCCTAGGCTATCTGTAACCCTTGTCTAACTCCCAACAACCCTTTATATATTCATAGCAGTATAAAATCTTCATAATATCTCGCCTTCAATTCATTATTCTTCATGGAATATTTTTTTTCATTTTTTTTACAATATCCTGCGATTTTGTTTCCTTATGTTCCTCTTTCACGGAATTGCTCCAACCTGTTGCCATCTTCTTCCAGTTCGTGTTTAATTCCTCCAGCCACAAGCAATCTTCCCAAGTTTAGAAAATCATACCCGATAAAACTCTCCATCCCTGTTTAACTTAAAGTACGTGGATAGTTCCTTTTAACTTGATTCCAAGGACCTTACCAGTCCTGTTTAGCTATAAAATACCTGTACAAGTCCAAAACCATGATTTAGTCGCTCCCATACTACTTCAACTCTCTAACGGACCCGAGAACAAACCATCTCTTCTGTTTTGCATCAATCAGGTTACCCATACTAACTGGGTCGAACAAATCACCCATATCCTCCCTGTTTACTCTTAACATGTCCATTGCAAAAAAAATCCATCGATTGAAAATCTTGGTCAAAATTTGAACCCTAAATCTGGTTCGTGAAGAAAACGTTCCCGCCAGAATCCGTGAGCTCTGATTCATCTTTTGCCGATTATCTAGCCAATTCTGGTCAAAACAAAAACCATTACCATCCATGTTTAGTCCTTAGGAACAAACCCATTTAGTTTCAGAACTTTAGTCTCATCACAACCCATTCAAAATCACGAACCCTAACTTTGCAGCCATTAAAACCTGATTTCCAGTCAAAATTTGAAATTCAAACGGAGAAGATGACCTCCCCTTATCCAATAGAGGTGTCCCTTTAGCAATCGGGGGTATATTTTGCAATCTTTAGGGTGCAAATAGAAATTTGTGGGGTATAAGGATTAATTTTTGGCTGTGAATAGCAAAAACTCCTCCGGGTGCCTTTATCAACTCCTTCGGGTGCCTTTAGTACTTTTCTCCGGAGGTTCAAACACCACTTTTCGAATTCTTCCACCAGCAGCCATCTCTTACCTCTCAGATCCACTTCTTTCCTTCATTTGTTCTTCATCATTAAAGATGCCATGCTTTTCAGACATAACTTGAATCACTAAAGCCGACATGCTTTTCAGATAGAAATGAAGAAATAAAAGTAAATAATGAGAAATAATTCGCCTCCAACAACAGTTGCACATGAAATGACACTTTCGCACTTTTAAGCGACATTTTCTTCTTCTTTTGCTCCAAAGTACCTAAAACTCAAAATTAAACATAAGATACATAATTTATAAGAAAACTTAGCAAAGAAAGCATAAACAATAGATAAATATCAAGGTGTTTTAGACACCTATCAATTTCCCCCACACTTAGACTTTGCTAGTCCTCGAGCAAATCAAACTAGACTAATTTTAAAAACATACAACTCCCTGTCGTTGAGGATACGGTCACACTTAGCATGTATAACAATCCTTTAAACCCCTAGGTGGCCCTAGTGGCCGAGTTATAGTCTCGGGAGGGTTTACAAGAGGTGTACTCACAAAACCTTTATTCCAAACCCTAGCTATCTGTGAAGAACTCAGGAATGACACTAAAGAATCTCCTTGGTTGGCATACTCTCATTGATCACAAGAGAAAGTACCCTGATGCGAATCATATTCATATATATATATATATATATATATATATAAGTGACAGAGTTCTATTCAGATAGTCGCACTATGGACATCAATAATCGGAATCACACAAATGAATAGATTAAGAAGATGGATTATAGAGATAGATAGTTCAAAACAATGTTGTCTAAGGTGAACGGTGTTTCCCATATCTGTCTGAAGGCCTCCGCCAAGATGAACCTATGAATCCTAATGGATTGAGATACTGGTCTGGACTAATATCAACACTGCTTGGCATATACAAGGGAACCAGCGGTCGATAATCTTAATTCTAGATCAACTCACTGGCATATACAAGGGAACCAGCAGTTGATTTTATTGCACAATAATAATCTTCTTTTTTTTAACTGCATAATTTGATCTTTTGGATCCAAGCGCATGCTTCTTGTCAGCAGATTACATGATAGTTCCCATGGATCCTGCGTTCCACGCTTGTTTAAGCGACGGAGACAGGGAGAACATACACATATTGCTATCCAAGTGTTAATTTTTTATTATTATTATTCCGTTTGGTCTGATTGGTCTGGTCTATTTATTATTTAGTAACTCAATCACTCTATTCCATCCGGCAGTGGTAACAATTCGATGTGTGGGCCCCACCAAATCACTTAAAGAAACATACAATTTTTCAAATAAAATAAAAACAGAACGTAGTGTGATGATTCCATTCTAACACCAGAACTTTGTCTTTTTATGAATAGACTTTGTTATTGGGTTCCTTAACTCCTACAACCAAGATGTTTCCATCCACTTAGATTGGTTAGTGTCATCCTGATTTCGCACAAATTTCTAGGATCTGGAGTTTAATTTTACTTTTATTTGTTTTAATTTATTTATTTAAGTTTTTTATTTTATTAAAAACTAACCAAAAGTTTTTCCCTCACCCCCAAACTTAAACCTAACATTGTCCTCGATGTTTCAAATATAAGTACAATACAAAAAATATAAGTAACAAGAGGAATAAAGAGGTCAGTCAGAAAGATAGTACCTGGATGAAGCGTATCAATCCTTCTATGGGAGCAAGAAAAAATAAAAACAAAAATAAAACCAATATACAACAACAGCAGGGTCCGCCAGAAGGACCTTAATATCACCAAGTATGGGTTGCCTCCCATTAAGCGCTAAGTTTAGTGTCTTCAGCCAGACTTTGTTACCCTTTAAAATTAATCCTGGTAGACAGGATCTCTCAGCTCAGATTCTTTTATTGCATGACTGGGTAACTCCAAGAATGGTTTCAACCGTTGACCGTTAACCTTGAAAGTTTCTCCGTTCTTAGGATTTTCAACTTCAACTGTACCATGGGGAAAAACAATTTTGACAAAATATGGTCCGGACCACCGAGATCTTATTTTACCAGGGAAAAGATGTAAACGAGAATTGTAAAGGAGAACCTTTTGACCTAGTTCAAATGTCTTTCGAATAATCGATTTATCATGAAAATTTTGGTTTTCTCCTTGTAAATTTTTGCACTCTGGTAAGCATCATTACGAATTTCTTCTAACTCATTGAGTTGCAGTTTACGGTGATCACCAGCAGTAGATAGGTCAAAGTTTAGCTTTTTAATGGCCCAATAAGCTCGGTGTTCTAATTCTACAGGCAAGTGGCAGGCTTTACCGAAGACAAGTCTGTACGGAGACATCCCTAATGGAGTCTTAAAAGCGTTTCGGTAAGCCCACAAAGCTTCCACTAAGCGCAAAGACCAATCCTTTTGGGTAGGGTTTACGGTCTTCTCTAATATCTGTTTGATTTTCCTTTTAGAAACTTCTACTCGGCCACAAGTTTGTGGGTGGTAAGGTGTAGAAACCTTATGGGTAATGGAGTATTTCTTCATGAGTGTCTCGAAAGACCGGTTACAAAAATGGGAACCTCCATCACTAATGATTGCTCTAGGCATACCAAATCGAGAGAAAATATTGTCTCTAACAAACTTGATCACAACGTGGCGATCGTTTGTCTTGGTAGCTATTGCTTCTACCCACTTAGACACATAGTCAACAACTAATAAGATGTAAAAGTTGCCATAGGAATTAACAAAAGGGACCATAAAATCTATACCCCACACATCAAATATTTATATTATTAGTATATGACTAAGTGGCATCATATTACGTCGGGTCGTCTTTCCTAACTTTTGGCACCTATCACAACTTTGACAAAATAGGTGGGAGTCCTTAAACAGAGTTGGCCAATAAAGACCAGATTGCAAAACCTTCGCAGTTGTTTTCTTAGAACTAAAGTGACCCCCACAAGCTCCAGAATGACAAAAAGTCAAAACACTGGAGATTTCGTTGTCAGGAATACAATGACGGATGATCTGATCAGGGCAATATTTGAATAAGTACGGATCATCCCAGAAAAAGTATTTAAACTCAGACAAGAATTTATCTCTATCATGTTTAGACCGATGGTCGGGCATTTGAGCAGTTACCAAATAATTGACAATGTCAGCAAACCAGGGTAACACAGAGATGGAAAATAATTGTTCATCAGGGAACGTATCATGGATCGGTCTCTCATCATCTCTAGTCTCATCAAGGATACGGTATAAATGGCCAGCTACTACATTTTCAGACCCTTTCTTATCACGAATATCTAGAGTAAATTCTTGAAACAACAATACCCATCTAATCAGCCGTGGTTTAGAGTCCTTCTTTGAAAGGAGATATTTGAGTGCGGCATGATCAGAATAGACTATGACCTTAGACCCTAGGAGATATGATCTAAATTTCTCCAAAGCAAAAACGATGGCTAACATTTCTTTCTCAGTGGTTGTGTAGTTCAACTGGGCATCATTTAGGGTCCTACTAGCATAATAAATCACACTAGGTGCTTTATCATGTCGTTGTCCAAGGACAGCACCAACCGCATAATCAGACGCATCACACATGAGTTCAAATGGGAGGTTCCAACCAGGTGGTTGGATGATAGGGGAAGAAGTCAACAAAGATTTTAGCTTCTCAAAAGCGGTAACACATGCTTCATCAAACACAAAGGCAGTATCTTTAGCAAGTAGGTTCGACAGGGGTAAAGCAATCTTGCTAAAATCTTTGATGAAACGACGATAAAACCCAGCATGGCCAAGGAAAGATCTAACATCTGTTACATTCTTAGGTGGTCTTAATTTTGATATTAGTTCAACCTTTGCTTTATCAACTTCTATTCCCTTAGAGGACACCACATGTCCTAACACTATTCCAGATTTAACCATAAAATGACACTTTTCCCAATTAAGGACTAAGTTCTTTTCTTTACAACGTTCTAGAACTAGTGTAAGGTGGTGCAAGCATTCATCGAAAGAGGATCCAAAAACCGAAAAATCGTCCATAAAGACCTCGAGAAATCGCTCAACCATGTCCAAAAAGATACTTAGCATGCAACGTTGGAATGTTGCAGGTGCATTACACAACCCAAAAGGCATACGCCTGTAAGCAAAAGTACCAAATGGACATGTGAAGGTTGTCTTCTCTTGGTCCTCCGGAGCTATAGGGATTTGGTTATAACCAGAATATCCATTTAGGAAACAATAATAGTTGTGGCCAGCTAATCTTTCTAACATCTGGTCGATGAATGGTAAAGGAAAGTGATCTTTCCTTGAGGCCGAGTTTAGCTTACGGTAGTCTATACAAACTCTCCACCCGGTAGTAACACGGGTAGGGATCAATTCATTGTTCTCATTCGCAACTACTGTAATCCCAGACTTCTTTAGGACAACCTGGACAGGACCGACCCATTTACTATCAGAGATGGGCTATATGATACCCGCATCTAATAATTTGAGCACCTCAGTGCGAATAACTTCCTTCATATTAGGATTCAAACGTCTCTACATTTCTCTTGAGGTTTTGGCACCCTCTTCTAGGTAGATGTGGTGCATACAATCTGCAGGACTAATTCCTTTCAAATCTGCTATAGTCCACCCTATTGCAGTCTTGTGCTCTCGGAGAACACTAACTAATCTACTTTCCTGATTGGGATGTAAGTCAGAGGAAATAATGGCAGGAAGAGTATTTTCACTACCAAGAAATACATATTTCAGTGTATCTGGTAGCGGCTTTAATTCAAGGGTGGGTGCCTTAACTGATGATGGGAGGGGTTTATCTATGGTCGGCGGAAGAGGTTTTGGTTTACGCTGCCATTTTCCATAATTCATTATTAGCGCAGAATCCAACAACGCATTAACTTCTTCAAAATGACTATCCTCATCATAGTAGGCTCCAAAGTGGGCCAAGCACGCCTCTAAAGGATCACTAACACTATTAGTGGTAAAGGTATTCTCAACTAGAGAATCAATCATGCATATAGACTCATAGTGTTTGGGGTCGGGTGGGGCTTGTAACGCCTTAAAAACGTTCACCGAGATTTTCTGATTCCCAAAGGAAAATTCTACAAGGCCAGTTTGGCAATGTATGACTGCATTTGCAGTGGTTAGAAACGGATGACCTAGGATGATTGGGATATTGATATCTTGACTAGAGACAGGTTGAGTGTCCAAAATCACAAAGTCAACTGGATAGATAAAGTTTTCTACCTGAACCAAAACGTCTTCAATAATTCCACGTAGGATTTTGACTGACCTATCGGTTAACTGTAGTGTTATCCTAGTTGGTTTCATCTCACCTAGTCCAAGTTGTTCATATACCGAGAACGGTAAAAGATTCACACTAGCCCCAAGATCTAAAAGAGCATTTTCTATCTTTTGGCTACCTATAACACATGTGACAGTAGGACAACACGGATCTTTAAATTTGACTGGGTACTTTTGTGAGATTATGGAACTAACTTGTTGGGTCAAAAATGCCTTTTTATGGACACTCGCGTTTCTCTTGACAGTGCACATATCTTTTAGGAACTTATCCATAGCGGGTATATGTTTAATTGCATCTAACAAGGGAAGGTTGATCTTAACTTGCTTAAAGATGTCTAGGATTTCAGCATATGTACTACGCTTTTTCTTAGCGAGTCTCTGAGGAAATGGTGCAGGTGGTATGTACACTCTCTCAGGGATATTTTCCTCACTTGGAATTTTAGCACTCTCGGGTCCATTAGGGTCTTTAGACGAAGTTTGGTCAACTTCAATCTCCTTTTCAGCTGGACTATTATCCTTAGGTGGTTCTACCGAGTTCTCTAGAGTTTTACCACTCCTAAGGGTGATAACTCCTTTGACATGTTCATTGTGGTTAGAACTACCCGACCATTAACCTGGTTGACTCCTTTCGGATTCGGAGTCATTTGGCTAGGAAATGTCCCGTTCTCCCTATCATTTAACCGGTTCGAAAGTTGACTTATTTGAGTCTCTAAGTTGGAAATAGCTCGGTCACTGTTTTGTTGGTTACGCTGACTCAACAAGACAAAATCATCGAATTTCTGGTTACTCTGGACAACACTTTGGGAAAAGAGTTCCATAGATTCCTCTAAAGACATCATCTTAGGATCAACTGTACTTGGTTCTTGAGGTTGATTCCTAGGAAAACCTGGTGGTGTATTGCTAGATGGGCCACCCTGACGGGCACCTTTAGACCACGAAAAATTAGGGTTATGTCTCCAACCAGGGTTATAGGTATTAGAGTATGGATAAAATTTGGGTCGACCCTCATATCTAGAGTTCATACCTCCATGTAAGATACTAACCTGGTCACAGGTTGTTTCACTAGGGTAAAACAGGGGGCACTGAGGTCCAGTATGACTTTGGTCACCACGAATGGTACATGGATAGGTTCTTGGCTCACTGTTACAGCTCATAGCTTGGGTAGACCTTTAGTTCAACTTTAAGGCCTCTAGACGCCTAAGGATATCTGGCCCATTATCAACTCTATTGACCCTATGGATAGGGTTCCTAGTTATTTCGGGATTCCTCATTGAATCCCATTGACGAGTCTTTTCAGCTAACTCGATGAACTCGTCAAAACATTCATCTGGGTCTTGATGGGTAAATTCTCCACCACTCATTATTTCTACCTGCATTCGGGTTTCACTATCAAGGACCTCATATAAGATTTGGGTCATGTGGGCTTTCTCAAAGACATAATGCGGGCATTGGTATAACAATTCATTAAACCTTTCTATGTAATCATGTAGGCTCTCACCTATTTTCTGCTTAAAGGTTTGGATAGACTGCCTAACAGCAGCAGTCTTGTGGTGTGGGTAGAACTTCTTAACAAAGGCCTCTACAAGGCCATCCCAGGTGGTGATTGTTTTAGAGGGAATCAAATGGTACCACTCATTGGCTCTCTCTTCTAGGGAAAAATAAAACAAACGCAACCTAAGCACATCTTTTGTGACGTTCGGATAATTCATTGGGTCACAGATCATTTCAAAGTCTCTTACATGGGTATACGGGTTTTCATTATCTATTCCCCTAAATTTTTGAAGCATGCTAAATGTCCCAGGTTTAATATCAAACTTAACGGTAGTGGCCGGTAAAACAACCCCATGTTCACGTATCACTCTAGACGAGTTCAAGTGGTCCCTAAGGGTTTTGGTTGCCGGGACTTCACCATCATTTTCATTAACCATCTTGGCAAAAATCGAAGTACCACCTATATCCGTGTAGCGGGTCGGAGTCAAATTAAAAAGGTCGTTTTCCTCAAGTCTATTTCCTACTCGTTTCCAACGGCGCATACACAAGCAAAAATACTAGTGAAACAAGAAAATCGTGCACATGCAAATGCTGGGGTTCACTAATTTAGGTAAGCTTGGGTTACCTACAGCAAAATATACCTACAGTCAAAGACTGGTCACAGGTATTGGGCTGAGGTTTGTGGTGTTTCGGATGATAACGCCCAAAGGGTTCACCGTACTAAACCACGTGTTTTCCTAGAATCGGTGCCAGACAAATAATGCAATTGGTGTGTGCACATGTATTTTTTTTTTATTAAATAAAATAAATATACACAAAAGGAAATAAAATCTAAAAGAATAAATAAAAGTTGGGTTTTATTACTTACCTCTTTTGGTAGGCAATTCCACAATAAATGTAGAATATTACCTGCACAATAAAAACAAGAAAAATACCCAAGTAATATCAAAGAAGATAAATCTAATTAAAATAAAAATTAAACTAAATAAAATAAAAATCTAAAACCTAACCTAAAGGCAATTCCGCGTCGGCGGCGCCAAAAACTGATGTAGTTTTAAAGTGTGGTAAGAAAGGGATTTGATACTCGGACTTTTTAGAGGTTTTGTTCAAGACAAATAAAGAAAAGCTAGACAAACTAATAAACTTTGATTATTTATTTTTTGCTTACCAATGAGAAAAGAATTTATGGTTTTGGATTCCACTACTTCTAATGATTGTAAACTCAATAGCAATTTCTTTGACAAATACTCCTACTTTACTCAAAACAGTTTCGAACCCAATCTCATGCTTTGGAAGATATAACGTTACAAGCTCTTTTTATGACTCTCGTCACTATTCTCAAGCCTAATTTTCCTTCTCTTATAAAAGATCGATAGATAAACTACCCAAAACAATTAATATGAAGCATATAAAGAAGAGAAAAAATTTAATAATTTTAAAGCAAAAAAAACGGAGTAATTGTCAAAGAAAATAACTACTAAAATTTACGCATCGAAAATAACTTCCTCCAAAACCCTAGAAAAGAAATCTATCTACTCATGAATCGAAGATTGGAGAAAACTTGATTAATCATTGTATTAAAAATAATGAAATTCAGCTTACAACGATTTTTAGTCGCTAAAGGTATTCAGCCACAAAAGTGTTGCATTAGTTCAGTTGCGGAAGAGCTACTGTAGCTAAAACAGTGTACGATATTGTTCTTTTGCGGTTGAATATAAGACTGCTTCTGCAACTGTTTCTGACAGGCTATGTTCTTCGTGTTCTTGAGTTTTGCAGCAGCAGGAACTTTCTGAAACTTGTGATTTTTCGATTCTGCAGTATCTATTCTCGCCTAGGCTATCCGTAACCCCTGTCTAACTCCCAACAACCCTTTATATACTCATAGCAGTATCAAATTTTCATAATATCTCGCTTTCAATTCATTATTCTTCACGGAATATTTTTTTTCATTTTTTTTTACAATATCCTGCGATTTTCTTTCCTTCTGTTCCTCTTTCACGTATCTGTTGTACACAGAATTGCTCCAACCTGTTGCCATCTTCTTCCAATTCGTGTTTAATTCCTCCAGCCACACGCAATCTTCTCAAGTTTAGAAAATCATACCCGATAAAACTCTTCATCCCTGTTTAACTTAAAGTACGTGGAAAGTTCCTTTTAACTCGATTCCAAGGACCTTACCAGTCCTGTTTAGCTATAAAATACCTGTACAAGTCCAAAACCATGATTTAGTCTCTCCCATACTACTCCAACTCTCTAACGGACCCGAGAACAAACCATCTCTTCTGTTTTGCATCAATCGGGTTACCCAGCCAAACTGGGTCGAACAAATCACCCATATCCTCCCTGTTTACTCTTAACAGGTCCATTGCAAACAAATCCATCGATTGAATCTGATTAAACTCGGTCAAAATTTGAATCCTAAATCTGGTTCGTGAAGAAAACGTTCCCGCCATAATCCGTGAGCTCTGATTCATCTTTTGCCGATTATCTATCCAATTCTGGTCAAAACAAAGACCATTACCATCCATGTTTAGTCCTTAGGAACAAACCCATTTAGTTTCAGAACTTTAGTCTCATCACAACCAATTCAAATCACGAACCCTAACTTTGCAGCCATTAAAACCTGATTTCCAGTCAAAATTTGAAATTCAAACGGAGAAGATGTCCTCCCCTTATCCAACAGAGGTGTCCCTTTAGCAATCAGGGGTATATTTAGCAATCTTTGTGGTGCAAATAGCAATTTGTGGGGTATAAGGATTAATTTTTGGCTGTGAATAGCAAAAACTCCTCCGAGTGCCTTTATCAACTCCTTCGGATGCCTTTAGTACTTTTCTCCGGAGGTTCAAACACCACTTTTCGAATTCTTCCACCAGCAGCCGTCTCTTACCTCTCAGATCCACTTCTTTCCTTCATTTGTTCTTCATCATTAAAGATGCCATGCTTTTCAGACATAACTTGAATCACTAAAGCCGACATGCTTTTCAGATAGAAATGAAGAAATAAAAGTAAATAATGAGAAATAATTCGCCTCCAACAGCAGTTGCACATGAAATGACACTTTCGCACTTTTAAGCGACGTTTCTTCTTCTTTTGCTCCAAAGTACCTAAAACTCAAAATTAAACATAAGATACATAATTTACAAGAAAACTTAGCAAAGAAAGTATAAACAATAGATAAATATCAAGGTGTTTTAGACACCTATCAATCCTTCCAGGAAAGTCAGTTCAATCTGCTCGTCTAACATTCAAACTTGTAATAGTAGTGTTCACACAAATCGGTCAAGAAGATTTCAGAAAGGTCCTCCTAAAACTAAGGCGGAGGATGATGTTCAAGATGTGAGAAAAGTACCTGAAGGTGAAAACAACAACGGAGATATGAAGGACAACCTAATCTAATAATTGAAGGATACAAGGATCTTATCAACATGCTGTCAAAATCCTCCAAACAAACTTCTTCTGGTAAGGATTCAAACTTAATCTCATACTTTGATGATAATAAATTCTATGATACTTTTTCACATCAAAAAGGGTTTCCTCCAAAAATTAGAAGGAAAACGAGGATTAACCATGAACAACATGCAGTTGATGAGCATAAAGCTCATACTTGTGTTAATTAATCGCAAGGATTGAAATCTTACTCATGAAAAATCTTGTTGAGTAAGTTATGCTAATAATCAGGTATACTTATTGGTAAAGTGTTCTCTGTTTAGTTGAGCTATTTTCTTATCGTTTATAGCTAGACTATTGTCTACAAATAACATTGCATTTGTTTTGTTTTAAGAATCACTTTAAGTGTCTGCTTTTTAATTTTGAAAAATCAACTTTTTTTTACAAATGCTTAGTGAGCTACTCTTGTGCTCTTAACTTTCCTCCTGTGAGAATATAAAATTTATTGAGCTAAGAATTGTGAAAGAAAATTTTCACATAGAAAATTTTGTTGTGTTCTTTTTACCTGTGAAAGGAACTTTATAGTTTTTTTTTTAAGTTTCCTCTTATGGGTTAAGTTTGTGTTCGTACGGGTACCTTTGTGATATGTCACGAACCGGATCTAAAAACCCTAAAAATATACTCCCTGAGAAACCGTTATATACCTATCGTACTGAAGTTGAGTTATCTCACTCTAGGTTATTTTTATCATATCAAGAATGTCATCTCCTTCTCGCACTTGTGATTTTACGAAAGGGTTTCTTGACAAAGGTATGGGTTACGGTTCCATAGGGAAGAAGAAAAGAACTCTCGTAGAAGTTGACGATGTCAAGGCTCAAAATCCTGATGAGTATGCTGATATCTCATGCTATTATGCATATACTCATCAAGATGTAGAGCATGATGAGATGGTTTCTACTGAAGTGGTTCATGATTTTCTTAAATACTTTGAGGAAGCAAAAGTGCAGCTCGTTGATACAATGAAGGGTCTCGATGTGTTACGTACTGAGTTGAAAAAGGTTAACTCTGACCTTGTTCTCATGAAGACACATGTTAAAGATCTTCTCAATGAGGATATCTTCTCCGAAGAAGAAGTAGATGTTGTCAATCACAAGCTCAAAGGTCTTAAAACTCATGAAATTTCCGAAAGTGTTTTGTTTGATTTTAGTTTGTGGTCATTCTATAGCTTTAGGAGTTGATTTTATTGTTTAGGGAACTTCTTATGAGAATTTATTTTTATGTTTTAAGAAGGATAACTAGGGTTTGGAATAGCAAATATTGTGATTACACATAGTTATTTCCAACGAGTTTCATCTTGCAATGTTTTAGATTTATTTATTTAAACTCTAAGTTATTTGGAAGATGATTTTGCAGTATTAATCTTTATTGGTTTTATATATTGCAAATATTATGGGATATGTGTGTTTACGTCTGTAAACTATGATTATCTCATATATGCTCAAAAGTTAAGTCTATTATGTCTTTATGCAAATATTGATAAAAGATAAAATGAACTTTTGAATATTCCGCAGTATTGATCTTTCCCTGATCCACTTCTAATGTGAAAGTACTGTATGGCTCTGTAAGTTTTCTTATGTTGTTTCCGATTAAATTAATCATTAAGGTCTCTTGTGGTTAATTTATTCGAGTTTTATGGATACAAATTCATGTGATTTATTAATGTCCAAAGAAATCCTTCTTTTCTTGTAAAAGTAAGGTCGCTCTTGTTTTTCTTTCGGGAATGACATTTTATGGGGAGAGTTCTTAATTGAACTTGTGCTTAATTGCTAAATCTTTGTGGGGAGTGCGGCTGTGGAATATTGTAGGAGTTATCTTGTATCTTTATAAACTCCTTGATAAATACACTAAGTTTCGACTATGTGAAATCATCAAAACCAAGTTGATGTGTTCTCTTTTAGTCATGAATTATCTATTTGGACTAATGATCCGTAGTTTTCGTACCTTTGGTAGTTCACACCAAAGAAATCAAGCATGATGGATGAGGAGCTACAAAGTTTATTTATTTTGTAATCCATATGTATTGATAGTTTTGTCACTAAAATTGACGAAGGGGGAGATTGTTAGAGCACTACTCGGTCGAACTCGCAAGCGTTGCTATCTCAAGCTTGTTTGTCAAGTTTAGTTGATCAAAACTATAAGTCTTGATTTCTAGTCTACTTATAGCTATGTCTCGGATTAGGATAGAATGTGTAGTTTAGCTTTAGACTTCACGGCGTTCATCGATTGAAGATGAAGATCTACTGAGGACATCTTGGAGGAACTTCATCAACAAAAGGTATGTGGAGACTAAAACTTATCTATCACTCAGAAGTCTATTCTATTCTATCTCCTAATGAGACTAAGTCGTATAGCTATATAGACTTTTATATTACACACATTTGATGTTTCGAGCTGAGTTTAACTCGCTTATCTGTATCTCGAAATATGTGTTGGAAGCTTTTTGCTTTATCTACGTTCATCATTATTTCTTGACGAGTTTAGTTGGAAACAATTTATTTGTTGGAAACTAAATATTAAGTTAAAAGATGATCATGTGGAAATTTCTTTGAAACATCTTACATGATTTGTGTGAGCCAATCATTTGATGTCGTCTTGGAAAGTTTCGTATTGATTATTCGATCACTTGAAAATTACTTAAAAGCTAATGGTTTGTATGAGACAGCCATTGTCGTCTTCTAAGGATGTTTCAATGATTGAATGGGAGCTTAGAACAAATACCTTTGTCTGGATACAACACAGTATGCGTACCTAGTATGCAAACTGTTTTGGTTTGATTCAGGTCCAGAAATCTTGTTTGCATACCTAGTATGCGAACGGTTTTAACTATTAAAGTCCAGGAACCTTGTTTTCATACCTAGTATGCGAACGGTTCTACCTGAGTTAAGTCTAAGATTGCTGTTTGCATACCCGTTTGCAAACGGATTGACAAGACCAAAGTCCGGATACTATAGTTTGCATACCTATTTGCAAACTTAGTTGGTAAGTTCTAAAATTGGTTAAGTATGTTTCTCATACTCATGAACAAATACATTTATGAATAAAGGAACAATCTTTGCAAACCGTGGCTTAATGTTCATGAATTGATTCTTATATAAGTACTTTGTATAATTACGAATCAATCCGATTTTGTTTCAATTTGTTTATATATATATTTCTATGAGATAGTGAACAATTGAACAACTCTATTTGAAACACAATTAGATTCATTTTATTATCTTTCATGATTGATTGATCATCATATTTGATCTAGATGTGTTAGATGAATGTGGTTAAGACAAAGTGTTCATATGGCTAACTTCGGTTAACTGTTATTGAGTCAACTCAATATACACGTTTAGGTATGGTTACCCATATCTAAATAAAGGTATATTTCATTTGTGTGTAACAAGCTAAGACCATCTAACGGTGGAGAGATATTGCTTTGGTTTTAAGTAAACTTAGCTTGAATATTAAATCAGGTTTTCATCTAACGGTGAATATTGAATGCTTTGTTACTAAGCTATCTTAGTTTTGATTATAAGCACACCCTGATTTGAAAGACTATATAAGGGAGAACTCTAGCAACTGTAAAACCTAATCCCGACACTTTCCTGTGTCCTAGTTGCGACTAGAGTCGATTATCCTTTAACCTAGGTTTTTCCAAAACCATTATAAGTTAACGACTTGAAGACTTCATTTGGGATTCGTGAAGCCATATCCAACTATTTTCTTTGTAGTTACGTATTCTGATCTTACTTGTTCTATCGTATTGAGTACTATCTTCTCTAAGATTTTCTCGAGATTTATCTCCGATAGTGATGGGATATTTTATTATGCCGCAAGTGAACGGCTGTCGATAGGACAGTATACAAAGTCGGTTCATTCCACATGGACTAAATTTGTTACCTTTAATTTCTAATTAAATCAAGTGAGACAAAGAATAATATAAGATAAAAGTTAATGAAAGTTAATAAAATAAATAAATAAGAAAGACACCAGGGCTTTGATTCCACCACTATATTGGCCACTAGAGTATTCAACCATTTTCTATAAAATTCTTCAACACTGCTTCAAGGCGATTTAGGACACGAATATTTACGTTTTGGAAGGTAAAACATTATAACCCACTGTATTGAAGTTCTCAAAAATACTAATAATTTATCTTCACTTAAAGTGCTGTTCTTTATGAATAGAATATAAAACTCAATAAAATAAGCACGAGGACATGCGAAGAAAATTACTATCATTACGAAACGAGAACAAGGACCAAATTGAATTGTTATAGAAAATGGAAAAATATCTTTTGGTCCTTTTTAGGTGGTCCCATGCCTGTTTAGTCCTTTCAGAAATCACCTTTTCCATTTGGTCCATAATTATTTAAAAGTATTAAATGGACCAAAGTACCCTTCTGTGTTAATTTCTACTTATTTTTTTTGTAGCAGTTCATTCGTCAAAATGAACTCCTGTTAATTTCTACTTAATTTTTCAGAAAACATATAAACCAGAGTTCATTCCAGAAATGAACTCCTGATAAAAACCTATATAAACCAGAGTTCATTCCAGAAATGAACTCCTGATAAAAACATATAAACCAGAGTTTATTCCAGAAATGAACTCCTGATAAAAACATATAAACCAGAGTTCATTCCAGAAATGAACTCCTGATAAAAACCTATATAAACCAGAGTTCATTCCAGAAATGAACTCCTGATAAAAACCTATATAAACCAGAGTTCATTCTAGAAATGAACTCCTGATAAAAATCCATAAAAATCAGAGTTCATTCCAGAAATGAACTCCTGATAAAAACCCATAAAAATCAGAGTTCATTCCAGAAATGAACTGCAATAACATCATCTTTGTCGTCTTCAACAGCAGCAGCAAACATCATCATCTTCAATAGCAACAGATCTTCATCTTTAACACGAGCAACAAACATCAAAATCAAGATCTTCAACACGAGCAACAAACATAAATCATCATCAACACGAGAAGCAAACAAAAGATCATCATCTTCGTTTTCAACACCATAGAAAACATCAAAAACAGTAGCAAAAAAATCAAAAGAAGCATCTTCATCGTCGTCGTTTTCATAATCTTTATATGATTCATCGTCTCTATCATGTCTGCAAATCGTCTTCATCATCTCTACAAATCAAAAACCCTAGAAAAAACCCAACTCTTCATCGTTTCTTGCAGCTGCAGAAAAAGAAAAAAAATAGAGAGGAAAGAAACTAGATCTGAAAATAGAGAGGAAAGAGAAAGTAAATCTGAGAATGAGATATTTTCTATTGATTTTTTGTATATATGTGGTCCCAAAAGGGTATTTCTGCCACTACATGATGACAATTACATCATCCATGACGTCACCCTAGGACCAAACTATAATTTCTAGGACCAAACTATAATTTATATTTTCAAAAAGGACCAAACAGACTGTTGACTGAGTCAACTGGACCAAACTCATCCTAATATATTATTCCTAGGACCTATTGGTATTTCCTACTATAGAAAAATAATGGAAATCCTCTTGCATACATCATAGGGCTTCATCTGGCCCTAGTACAGAGTTATTCCACTACAAAAGCATAAAGAATAAAAAAAAAATCCTAAAACTATAATATTTCTATGGACTACGGACCCGGACCTCCCCTTCTCGAGTAACATCACAGTATTTATATATCTTCCACCTTCCTTCTCTCTTTTCATTTCAACGTCATCACCCAATAGAAATGTGCCGCGTGTCTAGTACTAACCAATAAAAATATGCCACATTGCCCTTTCCACCACATTAATAATTGTCCGAACGGAAGTGATACACATCCCGCGGGCTCAATCCCGCGGGTTGTACCGCAAGGAAGAAATGGGATGGGTCCCTTATGACCCGGCGAATTTGTAGGGGGTGGGTTTAGTGTGGGTCCCACCCCCTTGTGTGTTGCGGTACAACCCGCGGGATTGAGCCCGCGGGATGTAAATCATTTTCGTTGTCCGAAAGCTCACGCCTCAATTTCCCTGGCACATTCTCTTCACCCTTGTACTAATTAATTCCTCAGCCATCACGTGTATCCAACTAACCATCTTTGAATGGAAAGTATAATGTCCTTCTTGATAGAGTATACTAGGATATGACCCGTGCCGTGACGGCATGGGCTTTAAACCGTTATTATTCAAGTTACACTACGACACAGTCTTTGAACCGCTATTACTCATGTAAAGTGTAACCTGAATAACTTTCTTAATGTGAGAACCACATATGCTGGGATACACAGATTGTGTTAGAACAACCTAATGGCTTCATGTAGCACACGCGCGCACCCACACATCCATATAGTATGTAGTTGTTGGTTCAATATTAAAAAAATAAACTACGAATTGTACCGACTACTGCAACAAACCCCACATATTAGTCTCCCCTTTACCTTAAGAGAAGGGTTTTTTTTCTTATATAATATAGGGTGCAACTATGATATGGTTGGGCCACATCATACATGTATGTGGCCCCTTTTAATTTTGTGACACATATTGAAAGTTGGTTACTTTTCTTGCTTTTACGGGGATTTGGAGGGGCTGTTTTTTTTATAGGCCAAACTAACTTTGGAGAGAAATAGTAGGAATTCTTTTAATTTCAAACTGATTTACATGAGGTGTCCAAAAGGTAAGAGGGGCGACATACTTCTACGATGTGGCCCAACCACATCGTAACTGTGACGTATAATATGGTTAAAGCACATTTTACTATTTTGGAGTCGTACTCGATTTGTCTTATGAAATAAATATATTTTTAGGTAGTGATTTTAGAAACTGACAATAGAGTGTCTAACACCAAGTCAGAGGTTGAATATCTTTACCAAGAAACTCATCAATATTCAAATCTCTATGATTCTAGATCTACTTTAGCTACCTGATTTGAACCAATTTTGCCCTTCTTTTAACCATGTCATCTGAAGAATGCAAGACTTACATGTTGTTTGTTTTTTCCTTAACATTTGAGTTGTTTGAATTTGACTTATATGGATCTGACTGATATCAACTGATTCATCTGGATATGACTCAATATGTTTGTTTTTCGAGTCAGATCTGACTCAAAAACACGTGAGTCAATGGCTTGGTCCCATGAGTCAGGGATATTTTATTCCCTGACTCAAATGAGTCCGAGTCAGGAGTTATGTCTGAGTCAGATCGCGAGTTAGATCTGACTCAAAATAAAATAAAAAGAATACAAACGGTCTAACATCTGGCTCGAGCCGAGTCAGAAACCCGAGTCGGCAAAAAACAAACACACTCTTAACTAATTTGTTGTGCCTTCAAGATTTATAATAATTAGAAATTTACCCACCTCAGGAGCTACTTCAAAAGTTTTCAAACAGTTCAAGGAACCAAGAAATAATTCAACTGATTGGTTTTTGATCTGACTACACTAAAAGAAATCAGGGACAAATGTTTGGGCCTAAAAGACACACTATTGTTATGAATATCAAAAATAGGGAAGAATATGTAAATCTTCATATAAAGCGTCGCCTGTCAAACTACGGTCAGGTAGGTTTGTTTTCTTTCATGGTTCCAGTGATATACTCCTTGATTCACTCTTCCCGACTTCCTTCTCAAAATGGCTACCTCCAGGCAGCATCAACATTCAACTAAACATGCTTATGTGCCAAAAAGCGTTTCATGTGCAATTTCTGGTACTCATGCAACACACCTCAAAATTAGTAGCTAGGGCTACTACAATGCTTCAATAGCTAGGAACAGTAATGACACTCATCTTAATCTTTGCAACATATCTCATGTGTTTTCCCTTTAAATCCTCCAATAGAAGTTGGACTTTAGGGGCCTTTTCTCTGCAAAATGTGAAAAGAAACAAAAATGAAGGAAGATCAAGAGGATGATGGTTAAGAAACAAATTATAGTCGGAGAGTAGGAAGTGGAACGTATCTTAAAGACAATGAAGCTACGTTTGAATCCAACTATTCGTTTTTCATTGGAAAACAGTTATAGATTGTAATACTTGGGACTAATTCTCTCTATAAAACTCCAAACGTTTAGCCTAAAACTACTATTTCTGCTTGACGTTTGTGCAACATTTACATCATCATACACATTACATGTCCAGATTAGACTACTATACCGTGTAGGCAAAATTAAAAGAGTTTGATTTATACCCCCACATTATTCAAAGGGCATTATTATCACCGATTTGACCCCATCATTTCGCAACTCTTTTTATTCATGTCTCCTAGGCATTTGAAATGGATCACTTCTCTTTGCAATGTAGACATTTAAATCCACTTTCATTCACTTTGTCGTAGTCATAAAACATGGGATGATTCCTCATAATTTCTTGGTTTTCCTAGGAATTTTTATCTAACATGGCATGCTCTGTTGACACCTTTTGTTTTTACGATTCTTGGTCAGTCAATTGTAATAAAAAATTTTTTTACCTGTGAGTCAGCTATAAATAACAGCACTCCAGTTCCCTGCCAATTACCAAATGCACATCTAAATTTGCCGTAGCATAAAATATGATGTATTGTGCCATGTTGTGTAGTATTGTATACATATTATGACGTGCTTTCTTAACGTGTTGTGCTGTGTCGTGCCGCGTGCTAATCCGTGCTACGTGCTGGGGTGGGCTACTGTGCCGATTAGTCAAACCCAGCCCGTCCTATGAAACTAACGTGTTGTGCCGTGCTGGGCTGGGCTATGCTCAAATTTTAGCGTGCTGGGCTGGGCTCGTGCTGGCACAGCCCAATTTACAACTCTACTCTGGTTAGCTTTGAAAGATGTTGTAAACGAAGTCTGTGGGTAGTATTGAATTATAAAATCATGCAAATGAGGCAAAACCAAATTTAATCTCCTAGCTGATGGATTTCTTCATTCATAGAGGAATTGATGTTAAAATAATCTTGATCTCCTAGCTGATGAAAACGCATATGAGAAAAAAACAGAAAAAATAGCTAATGTAGGTAGAAATCTAGAGAGTAAAGAACCAAACTGAAACTTAGAAGAAGAAAAGTGATCCAAAGAAGAAGACTCAGATTAAAACGACGCCTTTGGGTGAGTAGGAAATGAGAAATTATGTTATGAACATGGTGTGGATCCAGTCAAACCTAAAATAAAGTTGTGTACATCTAATCTTTAATTCAACACGACGGTACCGATGAACGCTTTCCCAAAATATTGGATCACCTTACTTAACCAACAAAAATGAACACAAAAAAGAATCAATTCAAGCCAAATGAATACATAATAATCGTGGTTTTAATTTCTAACCTGAGCAGCCACTCTACTAATTGATGTTGATGGTGGTATCGAAAACCTACATATTTTTGCTTCCCCCTCTTCCATCACTGCCACTCTATAAATTCTCTCTATCACTTCATCGTCATTCAACCAACAACAACAACAACTAATTAAATCCCTGATTACCCAGTTTTATTCTCTCTGGTGAAAAATCAAAATTGCTTAAATATGTGAATGTGATTCAATGTACGGATAGACATTCAATGTAGTCAAATTGAGGGCTAAAATAAAGGGGAGGTTCTTTAAGGATTCAAAAGATACGTTACAAAAAAAAAAAAAAGAGTTTAAATACGTGTTGAAATGCGGGTGAGTGAAAACACTCATTTGCGACCATAATGAATTTGGAAACCACTGAAACTAAATGGTAGGATTAATGATGTTGATTATGGCAAGGGGAAAAAGAAACGCTCCTAGACAGCATGACTAATGAATTAGGGAGAGCGCAATCTCGACGGCTCTTTATATACTTAAATTGTGGACCTCCCTCCAATGAAGAAAACACCGAGATTAGGAAGAGTATTTTATTGAAGGAATTCTTAACTAAATCTTGACCGTTCTTTATATATCTAAAATGTGGATGACCGTTCAATGAGAAAAACACCATTGTCCCTTATAATATAGACTAGGGAATCATCCGTGCCGTACCGGCACGGGCTATTTCACACCGTTACATTCTGGGGTGCTTTGCTGTCATACCACGTCTGGCTTCTTCTTTATGTTATCCTCTGGTTTTTATCGCCCAAATCACACAGTTGTGTTTTTTTTCAATGATAATTTCCGTGTTCAATTTTTAGAAGGCGTAGTCATTGGAGATGTGGGTGATAACGTAGGAGTTTGTTGGTATTAAATTTATTTCATTTTTAATCAATTCGATAAAAGTTCAAGGGGTAAATGGAATTTTTTTCCTGCAATTGATCGAATCCATTTTGTTTTAGCTATGGAGATAATCAAAGGGAGGTTAGAATACAGGGAAGCTCCAATAGAGAATGAAGTGTACGATGTTACTAAACTTTTTCTTGGTGCGAACAATAAGAGAAGATGATGATCGAGATAATGGAATATCCTTTAAAAAACTATGGTAACACTTCTAGTTTAATATTTTGGTAAATTTTGATTTAGGTAACTGTTATATTATATTATGTGCTATGATTTTGGTTTCTTATATTTTTGAATGTGAGTTAATCAATGTAATTTTGGGTATTCTATTGGGTTATTTTATAGTGCACATCCTGTTTGTGAAAAAGGCTTAATGGTTCTATAATTTGATTCATTGAATTTATGCATGAGGATTCTAAATTATTTCAAATCAAGAAATGGGTATTCAGTAAAAAAAATGATTTTATAAATAATCATCTTCAATTAAGAAAAATATGATGTTTTATCATGCCTTTGATTTGTACTTGTAATTTAGTCACTTGTTCCCAATATTGCTCAAAAGCCATTTTGGATGCCTGTTTCTCATGTACTGTGGATGTTTTAGACAACGTTGTTTCAATGAGAATTATTCATCTTTGTGCCCTTTAGAATCTGTTAAAAGGGCGTAGGACTTGGATTAGTAGTTTGAAAGTTACAGCATGTAACATAGAGCCACTCACAACTGAAAGGCCGTAGTCCGAAACGGCATGGGATATTTCACAGGGTAATATGCTGCGGCTGTTCACTCTACGCCTAAAACCATAAAATGAAAGGTCGATATAAATGAAATACTTAATTGAAACTATCAAATCACCCAGGGGCAGGTTTTACCCAAAGTCTTTCTGGATATATTGAAAGATGAGCTTTTGATGATGATAAAATAAATTGGATTCGTTCTTCGTTCATAGCCAGCTAGGCATTAAGAGATGTCAAAAACCAACCTTTGCAATACCCAATATCTGTCATTTCATATTTGGGATGCAAAATAGCCACTAAAGATTAACAATTATGCGAATTGTATCAATTAACCTTTATTTTCTAATGCTATAGTATGTACCTATATCATTTGGTATAAAGTATATTAAAGCATTAGAGTCGCAATTCCATGAGGTTGTTAAGGGACTAAGATTCAAGATCATGTTATGTAGTCACAGACTCTGAATCACTTACCGGCTATCAACTCAGACAAAAACTTTCACCATTAATGTGATTCATCTACTTCTGCATGTCCAATTTCAAGACTCAAATTACCGTTAAAAGCTTTAATTACTCACCTGTCAATGCTTAAAAGGGTCCTTTTAATCATAATTTCTTTGCTCGTTTCAAATTAATTTTGGTTCCCTCTTTTTTTTTTTTCTTTCATCTTAAAATACTCACTGTCTCACTCATAACTCATTTCTCTTCTTTTATGGCTTACAGGTTCTGATACCGTTTGGATTTACTTGTCTTGTTTAAGACCTTGATGTTGATGTCTAAAACGTTTGCCCAAGTTAAAGAGAGTTTTCTCGATTCAATGGAAACTTCGAAGTATCCGTCCTCTCGATTGAAATAAAGACTGAACCAATTCACAATGATCTTCTCTTGTTGCTTGATATTTTTCATTGCCGCTATGACAGTAAGAACACGTCTCAAAAGGAAACGAACACGTAGAAAGATAAGATTTCCAAATCTCACTATAAATTTAGCAATTCTGTTAGTCAATTGCATCATCACCTATCAATACATTCTAATTCAAAAATTCCCAATCATTGCAATGGCGTCTGAAGATATCAACAATCTTACTGATCGTTTTGACTCAGCTTCAATCGAGTCTTCTGATGATGTCAGACAAGTGATCAATGTTGCTCAAATCAACCCAAGTTTCTGTTTTCAAAGAAAGGGCAGTAGTGTGATTGGAAAAGTTATCACCCCCAACAATATCAGCAGAGGTTTCGCTGAAAAACAAGCCAGATTGATTTGGGGAAACAAAGTAGGCAACTTTGAGTTAAGGAAGAAGAGTAAGAACTTGTTTACCGTCACTTTTGAATCGAAAGAGGATTGGAGATGGGTGCTATCTGAAGCCCCATGGTGCCTTGATGGTTTTCATTGGATTCTCAAGCCGTGGAATCCAATTTAAAATCACAGAGATTTGCAATCTGACAAGCAACAATTTTGGGTCACATTCAAATAATTGCCGGAGGAATTCCTCAATGTCTATGTTGTCAAGGAAATGGGGAGTATTTTGGGAGAAGTTAAGGAACTGGATCCTGAAGATGCTAAACCTGAAGATTCAAATGATGTTGCATCTCTCATTGAAATTGATATCTCTAGGTCTCTTATAAGAGGAGTTCTTTCTCATAATGCTACAAATTGCACTCAATGGATTCCTTTCTATTATCAGAAACAACCTCACCAACTTTGTCCTGCTTGCTTCATCCTCGACCATGATGCAGATGACTGCAAAAATAAGGCTAAAGACGTTAGAGACTTATCTCAGCAGCTGTTCAGGTTCCTTGACAAAATACTATTCAATATGACAAGCAATGAATACTGGAACATTGATGATGCCCCGACAAGGATTTCTCCAAAGAAGAGCAACAAGAATATGAAGTACAATATGGTCATCTTCGTCAGACCATAAGATGGAAAATACTGCAACTCAGTTTATACTGAGTATTTTCAAGAGGATGAAATATCCAGTGGCAATACCTACTATGAAAGAGGCCAAAGCAGCAGGAGTGGAAATATAAGAAGGTTTAAAAGAACAAGAGAGAGAGATAGTTCCAGAGTTAGCTCTAATCAAATGGAGGAAGTTGCTGAGGAAGGAGAACCAAGTCATCCACAATGGGAGAACAACCAGCAAATGAATGAGCAAGGCACTGGAGACTATGACAAATACATTATCAACAATCAAGGTTCTGATGCAGGACAAGGAAATCCTACGGTAATCCCTCAATACTCTAATCTCAATAACTTTAATTTCCCTTTTTGTAAACTCATATTTTTGTACCCTAAGATAACCCACAACATGAAAAATCCTTCCTTGGAATGTACAAGGATTATGTAATAAGCTAACTAGAGATCATCTTAAGAACTGCATTTTCAATTATAACCCTGAAGTCATTTTCCTCTCTGAAACCAAATCCAGTATGGCAAAAGCTACTTACCTTCTGAAACAAATGCATTATCCTAACATTTGCTGCAATGAGGATAGAGTAAGAGTAGGTGATCTAGCTCTTTTATGGAAAGATGGCGTTGAACTTGAGCTCATTCATTCTTCTAATTTTATGCTAAATGTGATAATAAAATATGGAGGTATTAACAAAGAATGGTTCTTAACCTGTTTGTATAGTTCCTCTTATGACAATGATAGACAGGTGCAGTGGAGTTTTATTCAAGAAATGGGAAGAAATATGAGTATGCCATGGGTCATTATGAGAGATTTCAACTCAACCCTTTACAGTTATGAAAGACAGAGTTATTCCATTAACCCCACCCAATCAAACCCAACAATTGTCAATGTTGTTGCTTCATTAGGTCTTATTGATGTTCCCTTCACATGCTATCCTTTCACATGGTCTAACCATAGAACACAGCTCAATCAAGTTAGAACAATACTAGATAGGGCCTTGTGTCTCTCTTCTTGGATGATCCTATTTCCCAATGTTATCCTCAAAAACCTTATCCCCTCTGGATCAGATCATGCACCTATTCTCCTAACCACAGACCCTCAACATGAAAGCTTGCCAAAACCCTACAGATTCTATGAGCATTGGCTCATGAAACAATCTTGCAAAGAAGAAATAAAGAAACATTGGAGAGGCAACATACAAGGAACTGAGGCCTTCAAGTTCACAAATAAACTCAGAGCTACAAAAAAGGGTCTAAAGGAATGGAGAATTAAGGAGTATGGCAACACATACTCAAAAATTAAAGAAGCCCAAGATGCCATTCAGTAATGCATTAATCAACAGCAGATTGACATCCAAGAGCACACCAGACTTCAACACCAGCTAAAGAACTTGTATGATATCAAGAATAGAACTGCTTATCAACAGTCTAGAGAAAAGGCTATCAAATATCAAGACAGAAACTCCAAGGTTTTCCATGCTCAGGCCAATCACAGAAGAAGATGCAATCAAATACATTCCTTAAAAAATAAAGATGGTGAATGGAAAGAAACAAGAGAAGAGATAGCTGAAATTCTGAAAGCTCATTTCCAGGAAATTGCTACAACCAGTAATCCATAGGAAGATGATGAAATCATGAATCTTATCATCCCATGCATCACAAAGGCTTAAAATCCTGAGTTGACAGCCATCCCAACAATCCAGGAAATCAAGAAGAATGTGTAACAAATAAATGATGGTCAGCTCCAGGTCCAGATGGATTCCAGGATGGATTTTACCAACAAAATTAGGAGACTGTAAGTGCTGATGTTGTCAATATGGTGCAAGAATTCTTCAGAAAGGGTAAAATTCTCAAAGAGCTCAACCATACTTTTCAAACCTTGATCCCTAAGAATAATTGCATTCAAACCCCTGCAGATTTCAGACCCATTAGTTTGTGTAACATTTCATATAAAATCATTTCAAAAATCATGACAAATAAATTGAAACCCCTTTTACACAAACTAATATCCCCTTGGCAAGATGCCTATGTTCCAGGAAGAAACATTGTAGATAACACTGTCATTGCTCATGAAGTTATACAATACATGAAGACAACTAAATCTAGCAAGGGAGCAGTGGCAATCAAGCTGGATATGTCAAAAGCTTTATACAGAATGGAGTGGAAATTCATCATCAATATTATGAAGAAATCGGGTTTCTCAGATCAATGGTGCAAGCTGGTAAACCAATGCATCTCCACAACTTCTATATCCATTTTACTGAATGGCTCTCCAATATAAACAATTCAGCCAACAAGGGGGCTAAGGCAGGGAGATAGCCTCTCTCCTTACTTGTTCATCATCTGCATGGAGGGATTCAGTAGGATGATAAATGCCTCAGTCACCAACAGAAGCATAGTTCCCATCTCTCCTGCTATGAAGGGTCCTCCAATTTCACATCTGTTTTTTGCAAATGATTGCATTTTATTCTCCCCAGCCAATATTAACTCCATCAACAACCTAAAGTCCACAATCAACAAATTCTGCAAGATCTCAGGTTAGATGGTGAATCTAAACAAGTCCAGCATACACTTCAACAAAAATTTAAGTGATAAAAAAATAAGCCAAATTTGTGAACTTTTAGATATGAAAGTGATGCCTTTGGAGGAGAAATTCCTGGGAATCAATCTCTTCATAGGTAGACAGAGAACCAAATGTTTCAGTCATATCCAAGACAAAATGCAACAAAGAATGCTTCTATGGCAAGCTGGGATAACTAATCAAGATGGAAGGAGTACTCAAATTCAGCCAGTGACTAACTCTATGGCTCAATATCAGATGAGTTGCTTCTTACTTCCTCAACAAAACATAAAAAATCTTGAAGCTATTCAAAGAAGATATTGGTGGAACAAGAAACAAGGAAGCAGAGGTTACTTCAAGTCTTGGGAAAGTGTTAACATTCCAAAAAGATGGGGAGGTATGGGTTTCAAAAATCTAAGAATCTTCAATGAAGCCATGATAACTAAGTTGGCCTGGAGGTTAGTTCAAGAAAAAGATAAAAAAAATGGGTTGAAATTTTGAAGGCTAAACATTTTCCTAAGGAGAACATTCTTCAAGATGAGATTTCTAACAATGGTAATGAAATATGGAGGAGTATATGTACTAGAATCAGTTGGGTTAAGAAATTTCATATATGGTAAATTGGCAATGGGAAGACTGTTCATGTGTTCAGGGACAACTGGATTGAGGGATACACTGCTCAACAAATACAACAAAACTTCTCTCCTTATGAAGAATATCCATATTACATGAAAGTGGTGGAGCTAATGGATGAACACACCAAAAGCTGGGATTTAAATAAGCTCCAAAAGTACTTTACACAAGATCAGATAGAGAAGATCCTCAACATCAGGCCTTCCACTCAGCATGAAGATAAAATTCTTTGGTCCCTAACAAGAAGTGGTCATTTCACTGTGAATTCTACTTACAAAGCCATCCTCTGCCAGAAACCCCCCAATCTAGCCAGCAAGGAAGAAGAAGCCAAATTTTGGCTCAGTATATGGCACTTGCAGATTCCACATAAATGCCAACTCTTCTTGTGGAAAGTTGCTCATGAAATTCTTCCAGTTAATGAAAGATGTGCAAGGCATAATCAACATATGGAACTATCTGTCAAAGATGCAACAATGAAACTGAATCTATTACCCACCTCCTGATCCAATGCAACTATGCTAGAAGTGTGTGGAGTGCTGTTTCTTCAGAGATTTATCAAGAGCTAAGAAATGTCACAGATGTAAGGCAATGGATAAAAAGTTGGTGCAATCTAGAAAACAACATCTCTTTCAACATGAAGCCCATGATAAATTTGATTGTGATTACCATGTGGTTTATTTGGAAATCAAGATGTGAATTAATCTTCAATAATTCCAGATGCACCAGCTCAAGCCTGAAAATCATAGTTACTTCTTTCTGCTCTGAAAACAAGATTCACACAAGTTACAGTGGTAACCAGACTCAGATTGCCAACAACATCATAGGAAGAAATGGAACAAATACTAATGTCAATAGACATAGGATCCCTCCTCCAAGGGGAAAAATTAAAATTAATATTGATGCTTCTGTTTTACCTAATAGTTTTCATGCTGGTATTGCCCTAACTGTTAGAGATTTTACAGGGAGGCTGGTGGAGGCCTGGACTCTGGTAGAAAGGACTAAAGATGTTGCTCAAGCTGAAGCAGTGGCAGTTCTAAAAGTTCTTCAGTGGATCCTCCAGTTGCAGCTTCAAAATGTCATTGTGGAAGGAGACAACAAAGAAGTTATGGAAAGTATCAATGGCCATATCATCACCACCAAATGGGAAGACATTAATCTTATTAGAGAGTGTCAGCATTTAGTTAAATGTTTAGGTAATGTTGAAGTTTGCTTTAAATGTAGGAAATGTAACCAAGTAGCAGACTTACTTGCTAAGTATGCTAGGATCAATAATTGTGTTAGGAAATGGAGTTCAGATCTCCCTGTGTCTGTCATGTCTAGGTTAGAAGCTGAAAAAGAGTATTGTAATGCTTAACTTGATTTGCTCTGAGCTTAATGAAAATTCAGTTTGTTTTTCTTTAAAAAAAAAAAAAAAGACTCTGAATCACTTATTTGATGAGAAAGTTGAAAGCATGCCCTGGACGCCACCGTCCAATACAACTTCTTCAATAGATGGAGGCCGAGCAACTTTTCTTTGAAAATTTTCACCAACAAATCCCTCTCCACAATCCATCTTCCTTCCATCCATATTCCTTCTATATTGGCCTCTCTAGCACAAAACAAACATTTTGATATACTTAGTAACTTAGTCAACGTTTTAATATGAAATGAGGTACCAAGTAACCAACCTAAAACATTTTACAAACAACAAACTTTGTCTGTTAACGAAAAACTAAGTTCGACTTACAAATTCAGTAATGCTTATAAAATCACAATTTTTTATTCAATTAACCTGAACTAATATATGAACTTGTAAACTAATTAATAAATGAAAGATTTTCGCTGTCAGCTAAAAGTAACGGCAGAACATCAAATACTCTAAACTTATGGTTTCACGACATTAACCAAAACAATAACTACTAAAAAGTCAAATAGCAACCTACAGATAGTATTCGGTGTGTGCTGCACCTAACAATCAGAAATGCAATACAGTCTACTAAGAATTCAGCAACATTATCATATTAATGTTTACCTTGAATGCCAGTGATATACCCCTTTTCCTCTTCTTTTAAAGCAAAAAATATACCTTATGCCCTTACGCTAGGCACTGGACTTGTTTCATAGAGTAGGTGGTACCTTTACAAAAAATCAGCAAAAGTAAATCTATAATCGAGAAAAAGAAAATCAATAATGTAGCAAAACCTATCCAAAGGCAACGCGTACTTCAGTAGGTGTCCCTTTAGGTAACCTTCTTTGGTTGTTATTGACATTGTTGTGAATTGTGATAACATAAGAATATATCACTCGAAAAAAAAAAACCAAAATCAGTAAAACTATGAAATGATATGGACAGGGGGGGGGGGGGGCCTATCTTTCAAATTACACAATAACCTGCGAAAAATTGAGCTAAAATTAACAACAAAAATGCCACATAGTGTTAGATATTCACTTCACAGATGTGTACTTATGGTTGCAAGGCCATTAGTTAGATGCAAGAGTCCTAGTGGGGTGTTTATAGCATGTCATGCACCGATGATACTGCTACAGATTATGTACGATGCTTTCTCCAATGATGAATGTCTGCATTTCTTCTTCACATTTGTTCTGCAGTGTAGTCCTACACTTTATGCTGTTATCGATTGCACTTCTCTTTCAGCGGAGTAGCATTGGCTATTTTAACAAACTATAACCGGGGATGGGGTGACAGTTCCTCGGAAGTGGAGGTTGGCAATATCTTGGACGGGAAAATTGAAAAGGCATATAAATAACCGCCAACAGTTTACTGAGACGGCCTGGTCCCACCAAGATCGTATTGCGCCCGTAACTGCATACATAGGGGTGTGTAAAGACTGTAGCAAAGTTGACAGAAAAATCTGAAAATTAAACGAAACCCAATGCAATTGAAGCCAAAAGAAAGTAAGCCAACATCATCCACGTTCAAAGAATGGAAATCAAAACACGCAATGGATGTCAATTTAGACAAACTAAACCAACATCACTTTTTGTTTTCTGTTGGTGGAATCCAAATCATGAGAGGCTTTGCTGATAGTTACTCAATCAAATAAATGCATGTCAATTACCCATGTTGCCAACTAATACACTTCAAACAACATTTAGTTACTCAGAGAGTTGGAGAAAATAAAATTTAAAATTGGTATATATTGAGGACTTCTCGCAAACACAAAAATGGCTGAAATAGTCAGTAAGAAATCAAAAGGCGAGTTAAATTATTGCTAGATAAACTCATAAATCCACGAAACACTTAATAATAGGTTCAAGTTTACGATTTCACCCATTGATACGATCCTAACACACGCTTCGGAGAAAAGCAATGAGACAGATAAAAACCCTGATTTCTGTTATCAATGATTAACAATATGATAAATGCACTAAAACCCACGAATAAGAGCTTTAAACTTCAACAACATCAGAAATAGAAAGAAAGAAAAATCTAATAATATTAGGGGAAATTACGGAAAAATAACTAAAGAGAGATTGAGATGAAACCCAAAAAACCCAAATCTAATACTGCTTAATTAGGCATCACATTGTAGTTTAAAGAAGACACAAACTCTTTCATAAAGGAAGCTGGAGAAACGTATGAAAGCCAAAAAATCTAAAAGGGAATGCAAATTCCTTTTTCTTTGTAGGGTTCTACAGTTGTCTATGCTAACTCCTTGCTAAAAAAAAGAATTTTCATTTCATGTGTTTGACCTACTTGAGTGAAACTGTTCATTTTGCCATCTCTATTTGACCTTTAAAACAGCTATAAATCCCTCATCTAACAGGATATAATTCCCATCGCACACCAAGTCCGAACTGAGGTAGTTGTAGTACCCTTGCAGTTCACCACACCAACTAACAACGTCTTGCGGATTCCATTTTTTAACTGCATCCAACATGATTTTAGGGAATTCCCACATAATTCTTGATAAGTTTACTTCAAACTCTTAAATCATGTTTAAACCAAAACAACTATTCTAATAGATGCAAATCTCGTACGAATATGAACATTGAACCAAAATTCACTTTTAATAAATCCAATTCAGACTCATATTGAACTCCTTAATATTACTAAGAAAAAAATGTTTAACGTCATAAAAAACATTTGCTTAAACTCTTACAAATCAATTGACTAATCCAATCTAATAAAACCAAGTTTGATTAATAAGAAAAATAGAAAGCCACAATATGAATAGACTATATGTTCTATAATGTTTGTAACTGCAAAACTGACTACACAGTAAGCATACGGAAGAAACTATTCGGAGTTATCTTGAAAAATGAAGAAAAATGATCAAACCTGAATATTAATATGAGCAGTATCTTATCGTCCATCTCCTAATTAACTTTTTTTTTCTTCAACATTATGCACTCTAGCATTTAAGGTATGGGTCTTTCCTCCAAGATATATTCTGCAATTACAGCAACCAAGAATATTCATACATACAATCTCCCAACTTCCAAAAAGTATGAATGAATCCAAACATAAAACTGGTTCAATAGTTCAATCAAATGAAAGAGAAACTGAAATTATATAGAAATGTAGGTTATAAATTTCGCTTCAACATGTTTTTATTTTTTATTTTTAACATGCTTCAACTCAAATTTCTTATTTGCAAAATTAAATTCCTCGTTCTTCATTCGTATCACTTTCAAAATATTTTTTCCCGTACCTTTTGTATCCCCTCAGAGCTTCAAAACATTCTTAACCAAAATCCCAAAAAATACTGTAATTCGGGCAAAACGATACTTGTAATTTACATTCGGGAGTAGGAAACGGACAATACAAAAGCATCCAATTATCCAAAAACCGAATCTCTCTTTGTATTTCCCTGGGAAAAAGAAGAAGCAGAAAGTTACTATCAAGAAATAAAAATAGTTAGGACATTAAGTATGCAGTCCCAGGATTGCAGTTGAAATTCTCATCTGTTACACAGATTTACAGTTGAAATTCCAATTCGTGGTGGTTCTTATGACTAAACTTAACTTCCCAAAAACATAAAGCCTGTAATCAGAGACCTATATAGGAATACATTTGGAAAAATGCTCCTATAACTACCATTTAATAGAAAATACTAAAAGCGTGGCCGATTAAACCACCTTTGCAACGACCATTTACGATCTCAATGAACAATTTCCTTATCATCCATTCACAATCTTCTTACACAACTCAATGGAAACACTCACCTCATTACTTCCACATATGTCAGTAATGAGAGTTCCAATTCGTAATCTTTCTCAGGTAAAACTCTTATTCAATCATTTTCTCAAACACTTCAACCCCATAGAAAATTTAAATTAAAAAAATCACTGAAATCTAAGCATACTAATGAACTTGAAATTTTAACCACCTTGTACAATTCTTAGTGAATTCAACCAAATTTACATCAGTTAATTTTCTAAAGAACAACAGCAATAGATTTAAATCTGTTACCTAACCATACGTAATGAATAGCAAATCAAAAACCACAATGAAGTTTGCAGATGGAGGTTGTTGTAGTGGAGGAGTTGATGGAGTTTCATCAAAAAAATTCTTTCCATCCAGTGATTCTTGGAAGGAAAGAGACCAATTTAGGAGAGAGGAAGAGAAAACCTCGTTCGTCGGAAGGATGTGCCAAGACTCCATGCACCTTGCTACTACAGTGCATCTACAGGAAGAGAAATCTTCCTTCAACCTGGTAATATTCTATCATCCAAATATATGATTTTCATTTGGGTGTTTCAAAATTCGAGGGTTTAATGGCAACCCAGTATGGTGGGAATTCCATAAGGCGGGCATAACATTGATTGTTCACATAGTGGACGAGGAAAAACCATCGAATCGCTTTCTCTAGTCTTGATCTCGTGTTTGGGAGACTAAGAGTCTTTGATCTCCTGTGTGGGAGATTAAGAGTTTTTTGTTGAACTAAATAAGAGAATATCTTAGGAAATTTAAAAGAGGTGGGGCATGTACAGAAGCTCCATATCATATGCCTTATTACCGTCGGATTTGAAGTATAAGATGAAAACTGGGAGGGGGTGAGAAGATCATGGCCGCTAGTTAGAAAAATGGATGTATCTCAGCCGTTGCGTGACTCACCAAACATTATTGTTGTATAAGCATTGATATATATTTAATTATAAGTTGGACAAAATATTTTTCCAATTTGCGAACGTCTGTATAAGGTCATACTTTGACTTCCCAAATTTGATTCAATAAGACCTTTTGACTTCCCAAAGATGGTTCCACTATGACGTATGAGAATATATATGTTTCTTCGGAAAGATACGAAAGCATGTGACACGTGTGGCATAATATAATACATGGCGGGTCCAGTAGTAAAACTGATTTTTTTAAGAACCGTTTTTTTGGGACTACTCAGAAATGGAGGGGGACTATTTTGTGATAGGAATGTCTACCCTATACTTATAAGGGGTGTCCTAAAATGTGGAAATGACTAACCTATCCTTAACCTAATTTAATTTAAAACCAACCTAATAACCACATATATATATATAACCACCACCTCCGCCCACCACCGCCGCCCACCACCCACCAACTCCAACTACCACCACCACCTCTATGTATATAGCTTAATTTAAATCATTAACGAAGATATTCTCACAAACCCATTACTTGTCATTCGTTTTTGGTTGAAGAAATGAGAAGTAATCATCAAATGAGTTGAAAATGAAAGTTGCAGAGAAAAGTTCGGCTAGGAATTATGTGAAACAGTTTGTCGAACTAGCCGAACTCAGCTTTAATGGAGTTTTTTCTTTCAGAAAAAAGTTCGGTTACCTCGCAAAAAAAAAATCCCAGTCGAACTTTTAGTTCGGTTATGTCGCAACTTTTTTTCGTTTTTTTCCTAGCCGAATTTTTAGTTCGGTTATGTCGCAATTTTTTTCTACTAACCGAACTTTTTTCTAAAAACCTATATATTGAGTACGGTTACGTCGAGAAAAAAATTCCCAGCCGAACTTTTAGTTCGGTTACGTCGCAACTTTCTTTTTCCTAGCCGAACTTTTCTCTGAAAGCAAAAACTCCATTAAAGCTGAGTTCGGCTACCTGTGTCTTCAGAACCATTAGCCGAACTACACTTGCAGATGAGTTCGGCTACCTGTTCTTCAGATGTCGTAGCCGAACTTCATTTCCATGGTCGAAAACAGTTTATAAATTTCTCATTTTTTCGAAAGTTTTTGTCAATTCAAGCAACATTAACTAAATTTGAAGTATACCTAAGTACCCAAAACCCTCATTTCGAAATCAACCATCTTAAAAAAAAAAAAAAAATTCTTCTCAAAAATTATTCTTTTAAAAACACTCAGCTAATTAATCTAACCTCACTAATCAATCATTACACTAACTAATTTAATCACCAAGGGCAAGTTTGGTATTAGAAAAAAACTAAGTCAAGGGGTGGCTCAAATTTACTTCAAATATCCACCCCAAAATAGAAGAGTAGTCCCCCACCTTTTTTGAGTAGTCCCCAAAAGATCGTTCTTCTTTAAACGCATCACCTCCAAAGCCCATTAATCCTATCTTTGCAACCGTTTATCCAGTTTACCAAGCCAATTATTCAGACACCAAATATCTGCAAAATTAAACCAAATTATTAGATTTGTACAAAATAGAGAACTAAACAAATGTAATTTGAGTGGTAAATATGTAAGAATTAAACACTCATCAGATAGGTAAGATATAAAAAGTTATTACAAATCTCTTCGTCTCATTCTTTGTGATTCCACAATAACTTCTTGTACTACCATATAGTTAAGTTATTGTGAGGTGATTGATATTTCTAGGCTGTGCTTCGGGAATATAAGACCGGATTATCAATTGGTTCCTGTTCACCTTAATTTATCAAAAGACGAAACAAAAACTTCGTAGGTATTTCTGTGGGAGACAAATTTATCTATCAGAATAGACTTTTCTGTGGGAGACAGATTTGTTTATAAAGTATTCGACTTAGGGTCGTTGCAACTTTTAGTTGTGGGTGAGATCAGCTAAGGGAATCAAGTGCGTAGAGTCATGATGGGATTCAGAGGCGTAAGGAACACGACTATACGTCAATACAATATGCAATCGAACAGATAGAAATCTGTGAGCCTGATTAATGTGAGAAATAACTTGAACGGTACCCAAGACCAATGTTAAAGTGTTAATCGAATCAATCAACAACCAAAGGTTGGATTTACCAATTGATTGAACTACACACAACCTGTGATATTTCAATTATATAAACAAATATAATGCGGAAAAGAAATAACACAAACACCAGAAGTTTTGTTAACGAGGAAACCGCAAATGCAAAATAACCACGGGACCTAGTCCAGTGGTTATATTGACGTATAGTCGCGTTCCTTACGCCTCTAAAACCACGCCGGATTCTGCGCACTTGATTCCCTTAGCTGATCTCACCCACAACTAAGAGTTTCTACGACCCAAAGTCGAAGACTTATAAACAAATATGTCTCCAACAGATAAGTCTATTCTGATAAATAAATTTGTCTCCCATAGAAGTACCTATGAAGTTTTTGTTTCGTCTTTTGATAAATCAAGGTGAACATGAACCAATTGACAATTCGGTCTTATACTCCCGAAGAGCATCCTAGAAATATCAATCACCTCACAATAACTTAACTATACGGTAGTAAAAGAAGTTATTGTGGAATCACAAAGAATGAGACGAAGAGCTTTGTGATTACTTTTTATATCTTACCTATCGGAGATAAATCTCGATCCAATCTTAGAGAAGATAGTAATCAATACGATAGAACAAGTAAGATCAGAACTCGCAACTACAGAGAAAATAGTTGGGTCTGGCTTCAGAATCCCAATGAGGTCTTCAACTCGTTAACCTATAATGGTTTTAGGAAAAACCTAGGTTAAAGGAGAATCGACTCTAGTACGCCACTAGTATCGCACAAAAGTGTGGGGATTAGGTGATAGACGCATTTATGTGTCTAATATATCTCAATTGTATATATTGTTAGTGTTCGATTTTGTACTTATTTTGTTATTTTATGTATTTGAAGGTATTTTTAGAGAAATATGCTCTTGCGGCGAAATTGGCTCGAAAAGTGATGTTTTACACCCTAGGATAAAGCACTAAAGGCATCCCAAGGGACAAGTGTTATACGGACTCCAGCAGCGGATAAGGGGCACCCCCTTCTCTTTCACGTTCAAAAACAGAAAAAGGCGGGAAAATGATGTTTATCCCTGGCAGATTTTCAATCAGATTTTTGGAGTCATTTCAGAGAGACTAAAGGGATGGAATTGATTGGGATCATTCCTATGACCCATATAAACGTGGTATGGTCTTTGGTTTCGACCAGAATTGGCTAGAATTCAAGTGTGGAGCAAAACAGGCGTGATATTCCCGTAAGATATTTTCGGAATTTTTGGTAATTGTGGGAAGTTTTCTTGTGGATTCTGCGTTCCTAATTTATTCTGGCACGTGAAGGAATGTTTCTGGTGTGTGCAGCACGAGATTAGACGCGTAATTAATCTAAAAATGGAAATTATTCTTTTCCGTGCATGGGAGTAAATGAGAATTATTTTGTGTAATTGACGCGTGATTTTTGGGATTTTGGTGTATAAATAGAGTCACGAGGTTCCATAGAAGGGGTGTCGAGAGTTTGGGGTCGAGAGGAGAGCTCAGGAGGCGTGAATCAAGAGTTTTCAGAACTCTTTTGTTTTTGCTGCTGCTGCTGCTCGTGAAGAACAGGGAAACAACGACAGTTTCTTCATCCGTCGTAACGGTTTCTTCAACTGGTTGTAACAGTTTCTTCAACTGGTTTGCAACATTTATCTTCATTGTAACAGTTTCTTCATCCTCTTTTGCAACATTTATCTTCAGATTTGTAACGATTATCTTCATCATAACAGTTGAGAGTTGAAACAGTCGGTCTGTAACGTACCTGTGCTGTTGCAGATTTCCTGTTTTATTATTTTCTCTTCTTGTAAACACTTTTTGAGCCATGAATACATATTTTGAGTTTGTTTTCGACATGATGAGTTAAACCCGAACTTCATACATGGGTAAATTTATTTTATTTTATTATGACTTTTGCACTAATATTAATTGAAATATGATTTTGATTAATTAGTTATTATTTTATTAGATGGGTCATGCTTGCTTAGATGTTTGATGTCCCATGCTTACGATTTATAACTAATGTTTTTAGAATCTACCTTGGCAAAAATAAGAGTCCATGTTTACATTTCTTGAGCTAAAATTGTTGAGAATAAATAATTGAACCTTATGTTATGAAGATTGGCCGAATCCTTAGTTCCAGTACCTCTTGCACCATTTGTAATATTATTGTATATTTTTATTAAATTTAAAAACTCGAATCTTCATAAGTCTTAGAGTTCAAATCCTATTTACCACTACTACAACAAAGTTGAAAACACATCATTAGGTTTTCCAGTTGCTAGAGTTCTCCCTTATATAGTCTTTAAAATTAGGGTTTGCGTTCTAAGTTAGCTTACTAACAAAGCAATCAATATTCACCGTTAGATGAAAACCTGATTTAAGATTCAAGCTAAGTTTGCTTAAAACCAAAGCAATATCTCTCCACCGTTAGATGGTCTTAGCTTGTTACACACAAATGAAATATACCTTTATTTAGATACGCGTAACCATACCTAAACGTGTATATTGAGTTGGAACAACAATAGTTAACCGAAGTTAGCCATATGAACACTTTTGTATTAACCACATTCATCTTAACACTTCTAGATCAAATGATAATCAAATGAATCTAATTGTGTTACTCACAGAGTTGTTCAATTGTTTATATTCTCATAGAAGTATACAAGACACAATTGAAGAAAAATCGGATTTGATTCAAGAGAATCAACTCATAAACATTTAGCCACGGTTTGCAAAGATTGCATTCCTTAATTTATAAATATATTTGTTCATGAGCATGAAATCATATTTAACCGATTTTAGAACTTAACCAACTAAGTTTGCAAACGCGTACGCAAACTTAAGTTCCGGACTTTGGTCATGTCCGACAGTTTGCAAACGGGTACACATACTATCGTCCCGGACCTAACTCAGGTGAAACCGTTTGCATACTGGTATGCAAACTTGGTTCCCGAACTTTAACAGTTAAAATCGTTCGCATCCTGGTACGCAAACTTGGTTCCCGAACCCGAATCATACTACAACAGTTTGCATAGTGGTATGCATACTTTGTTATATCCTGACAATGGTTAATTGTTCTAAACTCCCATTTCAATCATTGAAACATCCTTAGAAGACGACAATAGCTGTCTTACACAAACTATTAGCTTATATGTAATTTTCAAGTGATCGAATGATCAATACGAAACATTCCAAGTCGACATCAAATGACTGTCTCACACAAATCATGTAAGATGTTTCAAGGAAATTTTCACATGATCATCTTTTGACTTATTATTTAGTTTCCAACAAACAAATTGTTTCCAACTAAACTCGTCAAGAATAATGATGAACGTAGATAAAGCAAAAAGCTTTCCAACACATATTTAAAGAAAGATATAAATGAGTTAAACTCATCTCGAAATATCAAATGTGTATAATGTAAAAGTCTATATAACTATACGACTTAGTCTTAATAGGAAATAAAGTAGAATAGACTTCTGAGTGATAGATAAGTTTTAGTCTCCACATACCTTTTGTTGATGAAGTTCCTCCAAGCTCTCCTCAGTGGATCTTCGTCTTCAATCGATGAATGTCGTGAAGTCTAAAGCTCAACTACACATTATATCATAATCCAAGACATAGCTATAAGTAGACTAGAAATCAAGACTTATAGTTTTGATCACCTAAACTTGACAAACAAACTTGAGATAGCAACGCTTGCGAGTTCGACCGAGAAGTGCTCTAACAATCTCCCCCTTTGTAAATTTTAATGACAAAACTATCAATACATATGCATTACAAAATAAATAAACTTTGTAGCTTCTCATCCAACATGCTTGATTTCCTTGGTTCTTCAACATTCCTTGAATTCTTCGTCACTCCAAGTACTCTAGTGATTCCGAACGTGTTCAACTCAATATCATTGTTGTTGAAGATCCGTAGCCATAACAATAAGAAAATGTATGTTCTCAATCATTGATATAAAGTGTCATAGTATTATTACACAATATCAAAGTTCAATTGTATCACAACTTTAACAATAATACTATGGTGATATGTATCACTCCCCCTTAGTCAATACTTCATCTCACAATGAAAACCACTCCCCCTTACATAATGATCCGTAAACCATATGTATATAGTGTGAATTACAAAATAATTCTCCCCCTATTTGTCAATATAAATTGGCAAAGGTACGAAAACTAACGGGATCATAATGAAATTATCAAAGAGATTATTCATGACTAAAAGAGAACATATCAACTTGGTTTCGATGATTTCACATAGTCGAAACTTATTGTATTCATCAAGGAGTTTATAAAGATACAAGATAACTCCTACAATATTCCACAACTGCACTCCCCATAGAGATTTGGCAATTAAGCACAAGTTCAATTAAGAACTCTCCCCATAAAATGTCACTCCCGAAAGAACAACAAGAGCGATCTTACTTTTACAAGAAAAGAAGGATTTCTTTGTACATTAACAAATTACATGAAACATGTATTGGTATCCAGAAAACTCGAATAAATTAACCACAAGAAGATCTTAATGATTAATTTAATCAGAACTGCTCAACATAAGGAAACTTACGGAGCCATACAGTACTTTCACATAGAAGTGGATCAGGGAAAGATCAATACTGCGGAATATTCAAAAGTTCATTCTATCTTTTATCAATATTTGCATATGGACATAATAGACTTAACTTTTGACATATATGAGATAATCATAGTTTACGGACGTAAACACATATATCCCATAATATTTTTGTAATATATAAAACCAATAAAGATTAATACTGCAAAATCATCTTCCAAATAACTTAGAATTTAAATAAATAAATCTAAAACATTGCAAGATGAAAATCGTTGGCAATAACTATTTGTAATCACAATATTTGCTATTCCAAACCCTAGTTCTTCTTCTTAAAACACAAGAATAAAATCTCATAAGAAGTTTCCTAGACATTCAAGGTTCTTTGATGACATCGTACCTTTCTCTGACACCATCATAAAAGGTATCACTGATATCCTTGATTCTCTTGACCGTGGAGATTCCATGCTCATGATTTAGAACATTCACCTTTCGATCAACGATACGATCAAGTTGCCTAGCCTTGATGCAATCCAAGATGAGTTTCTTCTGGTTCAGTATCAAGACCTTTTGATTTTCAAGGATTTTGGTCTTACCATCAAAGAGATGATTTATTTGCAGTTGCAGATTTGCAAATTCAACCTTTGAGTTATTCTGAAACTGAATTAAATCCTTGATAGATTCAGCAATCCAGGAGTTGAACTCTTTCCTTTCAATCATCTTCTTTAAAACAAGTTCTTGAACCGAATCGCGTCCTTTAATGTCTTCTTCCATATCAAGATTCACGATTTCCTGAGGCCTTGAGGAGTTCCCCATTTTTTTATGGAAGAAACAATATAAAATATATGTTTGAGAACAAGAGAAGGAACCTTTGTTTTGTAAACCCTAAAACTCTCAAGAAGAAGACACGGACGTTCGCGTACCAGTTACATAAAGTTAATGGATCAGAAAAGATCCAAAATAAGGAAATACACCTTTTTTCAAAAATCTCATATCTTTTCATGGCTCAATAATTTTGAAGAAGTAAAGCATACATAAAGGATACATTAGTTACTAGGAGTCAAGATATGACTCAACTTTTGTAAATGAAGAAAACAATATTAACACAAATATACGATTAGACGATAATATACAACGAACTTGAGCATCCCGCAAATATCATCCTTGCAACTCTCAAGTTAGATATACAAGGTGTGAGAGTGGTCATATAGTTCTCGCTTCCTCTTGTGCTCAGCTATACTTTCCTATTGTTTAACATTGTTTTCATTCACATAGAATTCTATCCACTCCTCTCTAGGTACACCAGGAGAAATATGTGCAATCCTTTCTTTATGAGTTGGATAAATATCATAATGAGCTAATCGTAACTCATGCTGCGTCTCCTCCATGAAGCAACCATCGAATTAACCATGACAATCTTAGAAGACTCAGGTAAAGGATATGTTCTCTCAGAAAAAAGAGTCATCGATGAATATTCAGATGCATCGAAAGTATGTAGAGCTAGCTAGTACATTTATGTCATCATTTTAGCGATCAAACCAGTATGGAAATAAACGAATCATCACCAAAAACTAAATATCTTAATAAAAAGTGTGAACAGAAATCATATTTGTACTTGTAGTTCCTTCCAAATATCATCTTTGTAAGTATCAGGCACATGCTTCCATGTTTTGAATGAGATGGGGACATGAGTACGAGCCAAGGCGCCTTTCAGGTGGCCGTATGTTGTTGAATTTCTGGAAATGGGAAGACCATTCTCATCTACATCCACTGCTGCCATAATAACCTGCAAAATAACAACCAACATCTATGTGAGAAAGAAGTTAAACCTATAACAGATAGCCTTTGTCACTATCCACATAAACATATCAAACAGAACCTATCAAGAATGTGCAAGTGGTAACAAAAAAATTAGGAGAAAAGAGAAAAAACATAACATATCAGATAATCCGCAAGTGATAAAACAAAACTTATCAGAAAAAGAACACAAATAAGCAAGTCTAAACTATCATTGTCACATGTCAGAAAAAGATCTCTAATCATACAGAGCTTTAAACCACAGAATCGACACATATAAGCTTCTCTAAACTCTCATTGTCAGTAAGAGATGACTGATAAATACTAGGAATTTAAATCCTATATATAGAGGAAGTCAATCCTTGCGATGAATGCAACACCAAAGACCACCCTTTTTCAGACAGATCCTTTGAGTAGAACACTTGTGTCGCTTCAGATGCAAGAATAAATGGCTCATCTATAATTCCATCAATGCTTTTCATCTTAGACAAGTTAACCTTTATCAATTTTGTAATTGCATCAACCTTGCACCCATTAGTCTTGTCTTCAACCTTTACCCAATCACAATAAAGTATTGTTTCTTCAAATTCCATAAAATTCAGCTTGACAATCTTCCTAATGACTCCATAATATGTCATTTATGTTTCCTTGTAATTTATGTCCGTGGACTTCGCTCTATAACTTGTAATAGCTCTCATCGACACACCACTGTTTTGTGATAAAACCAACCCCTCGTAATCTTTAGCATAGAAAGTAAAACCATTCACTTGGTATCTCTTATACGACTGCGCCTTGAAGAGAGGTCCATGCACTAGTCGCCAAAGTGTTGAATTTTCTTCATTAGCTTCTAACAACTGCAAGAGAACATGTGTGAAATCAAGCTAATTAGTAACAAACCCAGTAGACACAAAGTAGTAGTAAAATATGAATTGTAATTACATAGATTAGAGAAAGAGAGTCAAGGTATATAATTTAGGCTAATATGTTACCTCTTCGCGTAACCACGAAAGAAAACTCTTTGAGGGATAGTTTCTATGACCATTAACATAGGATTCATACTTCCTACAATCAAAGGATAACTCATAAAAATTATATCGATAGACATATAATAGCTCAACAGTTATGGAAAACTCTTTGCAATCCATCGTACTTAAAATACTTAAAGGTGTAAAATTAAAAATTTGTACCTTTGCCAATCATCTAATCCATCATACTTAGAGAGAAGCCATTTGTGAGGTTGTTCAAACTGCACCTGAGTTAGAGTAATATCCATAGCTTTACTTAAAGGTATCTTATCAGCAAACTCATCATCATCATCAAAAAATGCCTGGCGAGTATGCTTATGAGTACCATTACCATCCTTTGACAGGACCTCCATACCATACAAGCTCGCTTCTCGCAGCGTATACCCTCTTGCGATGCACCCATCAATATACCTTTTATTGCGCACCAACCCTTTGAAACCTTTCATTAACCTACAAAATAGCAACATTAAACAACAAAGTCAGTTACGACATGACAACACTCAAGCTATATACATTAAACAACATAATCAATTACTCAAGTTATAGACATTACTCAGGTTATAGACATTAAACAACAAAGTCAGTTGTGAAATTTTACCTCTCAAAGGGATACATCCACCTGAATCTCACCGGACCGGAGATTAAAGCTTCATCTGCTAGATGAATCATTAGGTGAATACTGATAACAAAGAACGGCGGAGGAAAATGTTTCTCCAGAACACAGATTGCTTCTACAAGGCTGGCTTTTTCTTTTAGCAGATGTTATCGGTTTACAACCTTCGCGTACAGAATGTTGAAAAAGATGATGATCCGGATAAGAGAAACTCATAGCTCTTTAGGTAGCAATGTTGTAGTATGAACCAGCAGCAGAAGCAACATGGTAATCATGAGATTCAAAATTCCTTAGCTCCGGAGGATTAACACTGATGCAGTTGCGAAGTTTTGAATAGAAACCGGAAGGCACCCTTAGATTCTTCAAAATTGTACAAAAGTCAATTTTCTACCAGCCTTAGCATCCTCTTTCAACCAGAACTTATTTCTTATCCCCATATCTTGACGTGCAGCGGGACTATCTTTTGACTTGTTGTTTCCCATCATAGTATTCAGAAGATGCTCCATTATATTCTTCTCTGTGTGCATGACATCTATAAATGTCGAATCATATTTGAACCCCAATTGGGCAAATCAAAGAGAATAGATCTTCGAGTGAATAAAGAATGGTCATTAACCTCATCTTCAACATTGGCATCATCTTCAACTTCCTGAAAATAGATAACATATGAACAAACTTCAAGTTACTGAAATTCAAACCACACCAATGACATTGAGAAGAAACAGGAAAACAGGTAATATTGTAACAAACAAAACAAGGAATGGAAAGCCATGACAAGGGGTATAAGATGACAGATTTATATCCAAAAGACAAGTGAATTTTCATCCAACAAAAACAATGATAGCCAGCAGCTTAAAAGTTCACCCATAAGTGGCAAAGTCACTTCACAAAGCATATGTGATGACTCCACTACAATACCACTCAGTATTTACATGACATACATGGTATCCTCCTAAAGAATGGATCAAGACACTACTACGTACATCATTTAAACACAATCATTTGGAAAACTCAAAAATAAAGAAACGGAAACATAAAAACTAATGAAGACAACCAAATGTAATACAACACAAAGGACTAACCTTGATGGTATCAGCTTTCCTTTTACGTTTCAGACTTGCTTGTGATAGTTGTTTTCTCTTTCCCTTTTTGGAACTGATTTTACCTACAATCTCTTGTATCTGCAGCCCTGTTAGTGGCCATGGAGTTGTACCATGCTCCACCTGTCCATCAAAATTTGTCATATCATCGCGATACTTATGCTTCGATGGTGGACATCTTCGGTGTCCCCTATAGCAAATCTTCTTAGTAAATGGCAGATAATCAGCAACAATGCCTTCTTCATAAGTAGAACAAGCACAATATCCATAAGTTACACATCCCGCTAAAGTCCCTAACGCTGGAAAATCGTGAATATCCCACAATAACCGTGCTCTCATCAAAAATTCAGTTTTGCTGAAAGCGTCAAATGCTAGTACACCATCCCATAACTGCTTCAACTCATCTATCAGTATTTCTAAATAAACATCAAAGTTTTTACCGGGTGCTTTTGGACCTGATATCAACAACGACAACAATGAGAATTCCCGCTTCATACACAACGAAGGAGGCAAATTATAAATACACATAATCACCGGCCAACAACTGTGCGCAAGACCGAAACACCCATTCGGATTGAAACCGTGAGTTGATATCCTAAGTGTAACATTCCTTTGTTCCTTGGAAAACTCCGGCGAAAAACTATCTGCACATCGCCAAGCTGAAGAATCGAAAGGATGACGCATGATATTTATATCTGACTTTGCTCTAGAATGCCAAGTCATTGCCTCCACGATCCATGGTTCGCTGTAAAACCTTTTCAGCCTTGTAATCAAAGAAAAATGTCTTACCATCTTCTGAGCAACAGTAGTAAGCTTCCTCTCATCATTAAAAACCTTCTTATACCTAGATTCTTGACAAACATGACACTTCACCAGCGATGCACGATCCTTCCAATACAAAACACAGTCATTTACACATGCATCATATGTTATATAATCCATTCCTAGTTCTTAGATCATATTTTTCACTTCTGGGTACTTAGATGACAGTGTATTTTCTTCGGGAAGCAACTCCATTATAACCTCTAAGAGTGCAGTCATACCATTATCAGAAAACCCATATTGAGCGCAACTGCTTTCTCATTGTTATCGCTACGGATCTTCAACAACTATGATGTTGAGTTGAACACGTTTAGAATCATGGAGTACTCGGAAGTGACGAAGATTTCGAGTTGTGTTGAATATGCCAAAGAGATCAAGCATTTGGATGAGAAGCTACAAAGTTTTATTTATTTTGTAATCCATATGTATTGATAGTTTTGTCACTAAAATTGACAAAGGGGGAGATTGTTAGAGCACTGCTCGGTTGAACTCGCATGCGTTGCTATCTCAAGCATGTTTGTCAATGTTTGTGATCAAAACTATAAGTCTTGATTTCTAGTCTACTTATAAATGTCTCGGACTAGGACATAGATTGTGTAGTTGAGCCTTAGACTTCACGGCGTTCATCATTTGAAGACGAAGAACTACTAATGAGATCTTGTTGAACTTCATCAACAAAAGGTATGTGGAGACTGAAACTCATCTATCACTTGGAAAGTCTATTTTACTCTATCTCCTATATTGAGACATGAGTCGTATTACGATATAGTTTTCTATTATACACATTTGAGATTTCGAGCTGAGTTTAACTCGCTTACATATTTCTCGGAATATGTGTTGGCAAGCTTTCGCTTCGACCAAGTTCATCTTATATTCTTGACGCAGGTCAAAAGATGATCATGTGAAAATTTCTGAGTAACATCTTACATGGTTTGTGTGATACAATCATTTGGTGTAGACTTGGAATGTTTCGTTATGATTATTTCAATAACTTGAAAATTTCTTTGATGCTAATAGTGTGTGAAAACGGCTATTGTCATCCTCTAAGAAAGTTTCAATGATTGAAATAAGAGTTTAGAACATTTAACAATTATTGGATATGACATGTTGTGTACTCTTGCACATATGTAATCCATGTCCGGGAACCATAGTATGCGTACGCGTACGCGTACCTGTTGGCTTGAGAAATCCGGGAACCTAAGTATGCGCACCCGTTTGTGTACTGGCGTAAAGTTCATGTCCGAATATATCTGCTGGGATTGGAAGTACGCGTACCCATTTGTGTACTGGCGAAACCCAATCTTGGTCCGGGTATTTCAAGTATGTGTACCCATTTGCATACTTGAAGGTTAAAGTTCTAAAATCGGTTGTGTACATGAACTTACACATTTATATAATAAGGATTCAATCTTTTCAAACCGTGGCTATAATGTTCATGAAATGATTCGAGTGAATCAAACCGACTTTGCTTCAATTGTGTTCTTTTATACTTCTATGAGAATATAGCAATTGAACAACTCTTTAACTAGTTTCATTTGAGTCATTTGAACTAGTTATGGTTAAGATGAACAAGGTTGATATGAGAGTGATCACATGGCTAACCTCGGTTAACTATTGTTGAGCCAACATGGTGTACACGTTTTGGTACGGTTACATAAACCTAAATGAGGGTACATTTCATTTGTGTGTAACAAGCTAAGTTCAATCTAACGGTTGAAATATATTATCTTGGTTGAATCGGGTTTTTCATCTAACGGTGAATATTGAATGCTTTGTTACCAAGGTAACTTAGATTGCAAACCCTGATTTGAAAACTATATAAAAGAGAACTCTAGCAACTGGGAAACCTAATCCCCACACTTCTGTGTGTTACTAGTTGTATAGCTAGAGTCGATTCTCCTTTAACCTTAGGTTTCTCACGAGACCTTGTAGGTTAACGACTTAAATACTTCACTGGGATTGTGAAGCCAGACCCAACTATTTTCTCTGTAGTTGCATGATCTGATCTTGCTGTTTCTATCGTGATTGAGTGCAATCGTAAGATTGGCTTGAGATTAATATCTCCGATAGGAAAAATAGAAAAGTAGTCACAAACACCTTCGTCTCATCGTTTGTGATTCCACAATATCTTGTTTCGTTAATCGATTAAGATTATTGTGAGGTGATTGATAATACTAGGCTGTTCTTCGGGAATATATGACCGGTTTATCAATTGGTTCCTGTTCACCTTGATTTATCAAAAGACGGAGAAAAAAAACCATAGGTATTTCTGTGGGAGACAGATTTATCTATTCCAACAGACTTTTCTGTGTGAGACAGATTTGTTTATCAAGTCTTCGACTTTGGGTCGTAGCAACTCCTGGTTGTGGGTGAGATCAGCTAAGGGAATCAAGTGCGTAGTATCCTGCTGGGATCAGAGACGTAAGGAACGCAACTGTACCTTGAATCAGTGTGAGATTGATGAGGGTTCAACTACAGTCCAGTCTGAAGTTCATTGGTAGTAGGTTAGTGTCTGTAGAGGCTTAATACAATATGGTGTTCAAAGCTTGACTAGGTCCCGGGGTTTTTCTACATTTGAGGTTTTCCTCGTTAACAAAATTCTGGTGTCTGTGTTATTTCTTTTCCACATTATATTTTGTTATATAATTGAAATATCACAGGTTGTGCGTTGTATCGATCAATTAGGAAATCCAACCTTTGGTTGTTGATTGAAATTGATTGATCCTTGAACATTGGTCTTTGGTACCGTTCAAGTTACTTCTCTTATATTCGATCGAGCTCACAAATTTCTATTTGCTGATTGCAGATTGAATTGAGAGATAGAGATATAAACTATTGTATATACCTTTCTCTAGATTAAGTCTGACTGTCTAGTTGATTCTCTAGAAAGTATATTGGAGTAAGTCCTCTCATATTGCCAAACGAATTGTTGGGTGTGGTTTTTGTACCCCCGCATTTTCATTTGATATGTACACAGCATCAGATTAATGAAAAAATACTAACATTTAAAACTATATTAAATCCATTCCATGAAATTGATATATTTGCTTCAATTATAACCCGAGTGTACATTTCTAACAACAAATGAATACAACCAAACAATAGATCTAGTTGCCTATCCAAACCATCAAAAGATATACTTTCTTTTCACTTAAAGCTACATGTTAGAATTCAAGTGTATATCATGAATTAGATATATCCACTTCAATTCTAACATGTAGCTTCAACTGAGTCCCAGCGGTAGGGTTGCCAAAGCCCTTAGGTTAACAACAGAAACATCCTCTCAACAAATAGAGAATGAGCTACAAGTAGCTTTTGCGATTCACTACTAGGACCATTTTTATCATGCACACTGAGATTATATCGAAATCATCATACTTAAAAAAATTATTAAGTTCAGTCCATACAAACTTATAAAAATTTCTAAGTTCAGAAATTATACAAATTTTTTAAGTTCAGTCCATTTTTATCATGCTCACTAAGATGCTATAATCATCAAACTTCAGATAAACAATATAAAAGGAACCAAAATAATCAAAACAATTTCATAGTTGGATATACCTTCTTAGTTCTTCCTAAACCAACTCTGACCAGTTCTTCTTCAAACTCTGATGAACTGAAATGACATTACAACAACAAACCATAAAATCAGTTTATAATTTACAACCCAAAAATATAAATTAAACCCTAAACTGAAAATACATCAAAATCCCTAAAAAAGCTTAACATAAAAAAATATATCAAACTTATACCTTAAATGTTCTTCAGATCTCCAAAGTACTTCAGTTCTTCAATCTTGACAAACCCTAAAATGAAAAGAATAAAATTATATTAGATTCACATATGAAACCCTAAAACCGAAAGAAAAAGAAGAAATTGAAAAACTGAAATCGAAATAATCAGATTCACAAATGAAATCGAAAAACTGAAATCAAAAATTAAACCCTAAAATAGATAAACTTAAATGGAACCCTAGGATTCGATAAACTTAAATCAAAATCTCTAAATCCTAGAAATCAAAGTCTCTGAACCCTAAAAATCACAACTACTGAAACCCTAGATATCAAAATCTTTAAACCTTAAAATATATGTCAAAGATTATACCTGATGATAGAGTTTTACACGATGATAGAGTTCAGAGATTGAGAAGAGAATAAAGAGCTCAGTTGAGCAGATCGAGATGGCGATGGAAATGAAGATGGAGAGGAAAGAGTGAGTCTGTTGTTGCAGCGGAGAAAAAATGAAGAACGAAATCGATTAAGGGGCAGGATATTACTAGATTGGGATTAAGGGTGAAAAAAAAAGAAGGCTTGACCAAAGTTTGACGGTGGCGTGTTTATCAGTTCTAGTGTTCCCGACCACACACGTGCTTCACATGCTTGAACCCAACGCAGTTGCAATTCGCAACCTTACATGTGCGGTTACAAAATTCGCAATAGATATTTGCCGTTGCGAAAAAATAGCAACGGGGATTAGCAACAAAAATTTCGCAACGGCACTAGTGCCGTTGCTAATCTGGGTTGCTAATTCCTTAAAATGGTGTAGTGTTTCCTGACACGTACAGAGGAGTAATGCTTTCAACGGTAGAGTCAAATCTAGTTATGTATGGGGAGTAGTGGAACAACTACAAAGTTATTTGGATAGTTGGAAAGGTAGGATGCTTGCATTCCAAGAGAGACTCATTTTACAACATGTCTGGCTACAAATGGCCTAAGAGTGTGATTTCAACTTGTGAAAGAATTATTAGGAATTTTTTGTGGACTGGAGATCCAAATATGAGAAAACTTGTTACACTTAAATGGGATAAGGTATGTGCTCCATTGGAAGAGGGTGGCCTGGGCATAAGGAGGTTGGAAATTATAAATAGAGTACTTCTGATGAAGCTTTTATGGAAGATATAACAAGGTTCAGATGAATGGGCTCTCTTTTTTTCTAGCTAAATTCAAGATGAAAAATGGAAAATGGATCACTTATTATAAGCAATCATCCATTTGGCCTGGACTGAAATGGGTCATGAATGATGTAAAAAAATAACTCGAGGTGGATAGTGGGAGATGGGGAGGATATTTCTCTTTGGGATGATGTTTGGATCAAAGAAAAAGCACTATATACAAAGTTCCCTGAGAATGGCTACATTCAACTTCATAAAAACCAGAAAGTGAGCTCACTCATAAATGATGGTGAATGGAACATCCCTACCGAGATTCTTGATTTTCTTGACATAAAAGACCTTCCAGTAATTGATGGAAGAAAAGATAGACTCATCTGGTGTGGTTTTATTTATGGGGCCTTCTCAGTAGCCTCTGCAGTCCACTGTATCAGAGATAAATTCCCAGTTTTGAATTTGTTCAAAATGATTTGGAAAGCTTGTGTTCACCCAACTATAGCCAGTAATGTGTGGAAAATATCTAGAGGCATCTTTGCAACTGATGAAAAATTGAAATAAAAAAAAAATTCCAGATGGCCTCAAGATGTTATCTATGCGTGAAAGAAGAAGAAAGTCTTGATCATGTTCTATGATATTGCGGCCACAATATCAAATTATGGTGTTGGATTTGTGATATATTCCAATTCAAGATTCCCTCTTCATTTCAGGATATCTTTATAATGGAAAAACATAAGAGTACTGTGATAAGGGAATTGTAGATTGCAGCTGCATTGATAACCTTAAGGGAAATTCGGTTCATGAGGAACAACATTTCGTTTGAAGGAGAGGCTGAAGCTATTGATCAAATCAAAAATAAGATTTTATTCCTGACCAGAGAAAGTAAATGCAGATTGAATGGAAGAATGTAAAATGATGATTATGATCTACAAATACTAAGCTTCTTTGGAATCAAATACAGACAAACTTATAGTTTCAAGGTGATGGAAATCTTCTTCACTCACCCAGCATATCCTAAGATCCTAATATGTTGTGATGGTACTTCTAAAGGAAATCCTGGTGCAGCAGGATATGGATTTGTAGCAAAAACAAGTTGAGGAAGTTTCTTGATAGCAGTGGCAGGTGGTATTGGCATTGCCACAAATTTCCTAGCAGAATTAATGGCACTAATCTGTGCTGGTGAATGGGATGTGAATAATCAGCATCTATAGGTGATCTTTAAATCTGATTCAAAGGATGCTATTGCTGCTTTTCAGAATAATAATTTGCCATGGTTTGTAACCACAAGATGGAATAAGGTATGTGATAAGCTGCAGAGTATAGAATTTGATCACAGCTATAGGGAAATAAACTTCACTTCATACAAATTGGCAAAAGAAGGCAGTGGAATGATTAATGGCAGTATGAAAACATATACAGATTGTAGTTCATTTTCTTTAGAATCTCCATATCAGACCTATTATAGGTTCTGTTAATTTTTGTATTTTTTCTCTTAGGCCTTAAATGGATTTTTTTGTAATGCTTTTGTGTTGATCATTGTTAATAAAATGTTTACATTGATTGAGTAAAAAAAAATAGAACGTTTACAGAACCAAGACCGTGAACCTAATTACAAAGAGATTACTTGGACGGTACCAAAGACCAATGTCCAAGAATCAATCCATACGTAATAAACAAGGTTGGGTGCATCTACAATGATTGATTAACGCACAACCTATGATCTTTCAATTGTAAAGATAAACAATATAATACACAAAAAGAAATAACACATACACTGGAAGTTTTGTTAACGAGGAAACCGCAAATGCAGAAAAACCCCGGGACCTAGTCCAGATTGAACACCAAATTGTATTAAGCCGCTACAAACACTAGCCTATTACCAATTAACTACGGACTAGAATGTAGTTAAGACCGCATTAAACCCTTCCAGCAATCCAGTTACAATCGCGTTCCATACGCCTCTTGAATCCCAGCAGGACTCCGTGCAATTGATTCCCTTAGTTGATGTCACACCAACTAAGAGTTGCTTCAACTCAATTGAAGACTTTAAATAAATCTGCCTCCCACAGATTAATCCTATAAGTGATTTCCCATTACGATCAAAAAGTTTGATCAAGGTGATGGAAATCGATAGCAATAGACAAAGTCTAGCTAACCTCAAAATCCGAACTTATGCAACCCGAAGTGCAGCCTAGATTATTATTCACCTCACAAGTATAAAACTTGTGGAATCAACAAAGTTAACTTTGATGATTTCTATCTACCTTGATAAAGTGAGCAGATCAACAGTCGATCAAGATAAGGATACTCGAGTTATCAAGATAAAAGATAACTGGACCTGGCTTCACGAATCCCAATGAAGTTTTTGTAGTCGCTAAACCATAAAAGGTTAGGAAGAGGACGACTCTAGTTACAACTAGGATACAATAATAAAAGTAGTGTCGATATTCAACGATACTAGTTGCTTGAAGTTCCCCTTTTATAGACATTCAAAGCACATGTTTCTTTAGGTTTAAGCTAAGATAGCTTTGGAACCAAGCAAACAATATCCACCATCAGATGAATCTTTGAATCTGATTTACATAACAAGATACACACTCTGGTTAGGTGAAACCGTAACCCAACCGTGTATAAAGACTATGTTCAAGGTGGTTAGCCGAAACTAGCCGATTTGAATTTATAAGCTTAATATTAATTTTTGTAAACACTTAAGATTTAACTCGAAACACAATCAAGTGATCAAATATGTCTTTGGTTTTTTTAGAGATTATTCAAATGCAAATTATCTCGGAGAAATAATTTAGGTGCATAAGAATTTAATCGACATGGTTAGTAGATGTACAAGATACAAATACCATAGTCGTTCGTGAGTCAGGTCAGTCATAGTACGTGTACCGGTTTGTATACTATTAAGCACAACCAAGCTCCCGAATTCACATAACTATTTAGGTTTGCGTACCGGTATGTGTACCTTAAGACTATAACTGGTTCCAGAGTCCACATAACTATTTTGGTATGCGTACCGGTATGGATACACAAACCGATTTCCGGATCACATAACTTTTCTGGTATGTGTACCGGTATGGATACCAAACCGGTTCTTGACTACAATTTCTTTTAAGTTTGCATACAGGTATGCGTATCGATCCGGTTCACGAGTTAACAGATTTCTATAGGATGTGCATAATGATATGCGAACCAAAAATCTGTTTGTCGACATATAGCTACTCCGCTACGTGTACGAGTACATGTAATACGGCTTCAGACTTATAACAGTTTTTCCCAGTTTGTAAGACTAATAATACTGTCTTATATCTGAATCTACATTAGTTCTATATTTCTCTCTAAATCGATTTGAAACATTCCTAAATAACATCAATGACACATATCACCGTTCTAGGCTATTTTCGAATGATAAAACTTGAATCATGATTTTGATTGCAAATAATAAATTATCCTTAACCGAAATTCATCAAGTATGAACAAATATTCATTAAGCTTAGTCACTGTATTTCGAGAAGTCCCTTAACTTGGTAATTAGTTCTCGACTCGAAATTCTTGAATATGCAAGATAGTATAATTAGTTATGCGACATCGTCTCATAGATCGAAAGATGAATATAACTTGAGAAATAGTTGGTTCAGTCTTCACTTACCTTTTGTCGAAGAAGTTCTCCAAAAGCTTCAGTTGATCTTTTCCATTAAACGGTAGAACGCAATGATGACTACCGTGATATCCGTTTCTAAACTACATTTTTATCTTAATCCGAGACTTAACTAAATGTAGACTAGAAATCAAGATATTGTTTTGACAGCTAAACTTGACAACAAGCTTGAAATATCAACACTTGTGAGTTCCGAGCAATGCTCTAACAATCTCCCCCTTTGTCAATTTTAGTGACAAAACTATCAATACATATGGATAAACAAATATAAATCTTTGAAAAATCCTCGAATCCATCATGCTTGATTTCTTTGGTTTCTTCAACTCCTTGAATTCTTCGTTACTTCAAGTTGCAATAATTCTGAACGTGTTCAACTCAGCATCTTTGTTGAAGATCCGTAGCGATAACAACTTTGAAAACAGATATTCTCAAACGTCGTTATACAGAAACATAATATTATTATCATCTTCAAAGTTCAATTGTATCCCAACTCTGAAGTAATACTACAGTGATATGTTCTCCCGCTTATTCAATACTTACATCTTTTGCATAATAAATGAAACCTATAGATTATTGATTTACCCCCACCCCCCTTACATAATGATCCGTATATATGTATGTAGTGCGAACTACTAAATAATTCTCCTCCTTTTTGTCAATAAAATTGGCAAAGGTACGAAAATCATGGGATCGTAATGAATACAACCAAAAGATACTTCAGGATTCCAAGGTGTTTACATATCAACTTTATTTAGATGATTTTACATAGTAGAAAATACTTAGCGCTCATCTAGGAGATTTAAGATACAAGCATCCCCTTTAAATTCCACAGCCACACACCCCAGAAATATATAACAATTAATCATAAGTTCATTTAAGAACTCCTTTCATTTGATGTCGTTCCCAAGAGAACAACACGAGTGACATTGCTTTGTGAAAAAGAAGGATTTTGTCAGACATTAACAAATCACATGGATTTGTATTTTAAATATCGACAAAAATTAATCTCAGTGCCAGTTACGAACAAAGAGACAATTTTACTCGAATTGACTCAACATAATAAAATCTTACGGAGTGTGTCAAATAGTAATAACACAAAAGTGTGATCACAAGTAGATCGATACTACGAGAAAATTCTCAAAGAGTTTTTTCTATTTTCAGTTTATAAAAACATAATAGATTTAACTTCTGAGCATATGTGTAATATCAGCTCGATTCACGAAAAACGCAAAGGCACATATATTTCATAAGAATTTTGCAATAATTAAACCAATAATGATTACATACTGCAAGTTCATCTTATTTAAATTCTAGAATTTAAATAAATAAATCTAAAAACATGCAAGATGAAAATTGTTGGAAATAACTTGTGAATCACAATTTTTGCTATACCAAACCCTAGTTATCCTTCTCAAAAGTAAGAATAAATTCTCACAAGAAGTTTCCCAGAAAAATCTAAATAAAAAGAACTATAATTCATATGTAGTCTGCGACTTGTGCTTTGAGACAACCAGATCATCAGAGGCTTTTCCCAATTCCGAATTGAGAAGCTTGAGATCCCTTTTGGAAGAAGACGATTGTTTGAAGACCACTTTTATGTCACTCATAATGTTTCCAACCAAATCTCGGGACATCTGAACCGGCCTTGACTCTATATGTTCTTGAGCAAAGTAACAGGTGTTAGAGCATGGCTCGGTTAAAATCACCAAGTGTTTGTATGTCAAGTTTGGTTGTCATATTTTAGTATCAAAACTCATCTAAAGTCGCTTGATTAAATACTAGAGTCAACTTCGTTTAGGTTAGACTAGAAAGTCTAGGAATGTTGAGACATACAAGTATTACTCTGAAGACTTGAAGAATGTGAATAAGTAATGAACTGCAACGACGATATCATCCTTCCACTTGAGGTTAGTAATATTGACTTGAACTGTTCCATTCCTAACGTATCTTTCAAGTCGTGTTATATTGAAAACCATAATTGCGAAGCTGTATATACTGCGCATATTGTGTATAATACTCTAGTGGACAGACATGATCATAATAGTATGGTCATAGTATTAAGGAATTAGGCTACGAAGTATAACACTTATCTTTTGAACTTCGTAGATATGACATCGACATAATCTTGTATATAGTTTTATGATTATACGAATGGGTGTATGGTGAAGATTTCATCCTAGGAAGCAATGTTTTACATTTGTTTAAAGGAAGTACATTCATGAACTTGTTTCATGAATCGAAAGGGAAACCAATAGGTATATTGGTCCGGCTATTCATTGCATATTTTTTTATGACCAATATGTGTGACTTGGTAGGACCGATCTTAACTCAGGTTACATATCTTGGTATAACCGATAACAATACCTAGACTTATGATTTGGTATGACCGGTCCTGGTAATTGGTGTAACCGGTCCTGGTAATTGGTGTAACCGATCCTGAGTAATCACCATGAGATGGTATGATGGATCCTTGTAATTGGTGTGACCGATCATAAGTGTTATGTGACTGATCCTTGTAATTGGTGTAACTGATCTTAGTGATTGGTATGACCGATCATAAGTAGATACCATGTGTGGATGGAACCGATCCTTGTAGTTGGTGTAACCGATTCTAGTGACTAGTGTGACTGATCACATGTAGGTATGATGTTTAGGTAGAACCGATCTTAGTGATTGGTATAACCGATCTGAACCCATGTATGTGACTTGGAAGGACCAATCACAACTAACCATCGTGACTTGGTATAACCAATCACATAGTAGTCTTGGAATACTGGCTAACCATATTTTGGCTGTATCCATCTTCTTTCTCTGAGGTGCCCTTAAAGGTTGATTTTCCTTGTTTTGATTGACAAACTTTACTTCTTTAGCCGGTTCAGGTTTTTCTTTTTGGTGGTTCCATAGTCCCCACGGCTTGTCAGTGTTCTCAAACACTTTGTTTATGCCAAGTATATTGTTCTTCAAAACAGTTTTCCTACAAATAATTTTTTTTTGGTTTTTTCGTTTTTCAATTTTTTTTGGAATTTTTGAAATATTTTGAAAATTGGAAATAAAAGACGATTTATTTACAAATTCAGGTGGTGTACCCTTAACCGTTCTGATTAATTCAACAGAATGAGTTAGAGACTTACCTGACTTAGCCTCTGTTGTTCTTACCACTTTTTTTTCATCCTCTTATCTTGTGGACTTCAACTTGGGTGATGGTTGTGTAGCAGGCATTGTATTTTGATCTCTGAGATGAGGTGGACTGTAAATGAGTCTACTTCTTGCTACATTTTGAACTTCATCACCACCCTCACTTTTGAACGGATCCACCCACCTAGACGAAGCTTTACTCATTGGATGTACCGGATCAGGAAAGATATCTGAGAGGTAAACTGGACTCGCGGGTGGTTGAACAGGATAAGACAAGATCTCTGAAATATGAACAGCCCTGATGGGTGCCGCCCGCTTTGGTAGAAGGTCAGAGATATGCACAGGCTCTGTTGGGAATTTGTTAGAATTTGGCACGTTCCTCGGTTGCTCAACTCCATAATAATCTGCCATTAATTCAGATTAGTTGAATTAAATGAATTCACAGTTTGTACCTGATCCGCGAAGAGCTCACTAATGTAAACAGGTTGATTGACAGCAGATTCTTGCTTGTAGATTAAGTCGGCTAAATTTGTATGGTTTTTTGCCAAGACAAAATTGATCCTGGGTTCCCTTTGATGATGTGGCAATGGGTTTGTATTCAGCTGCCTTCTCTCTGCAAAATTCCTTTGTGGACGTCGATATCTGCCCTGATTCCAGTTCTGGATCTGCCCCTGGTGTGGTCCTTCGGGTACTGCAATTACTGACACAACTGTCATGGTATTCACTTGATCTTTTTCCATAAATGCGGTCCCTCCATTATTATTCCCATTAGAGTCCTCCGGATTGGTCAACAATCTGTGAACCCGCCTTCCATAAAGAGTGTAATGTTGGATGGTAAGATGATATCATCCGGTTCCAATATTCATGGTTCAAACAATTCATTATAAAATCTACCATCTCTTCTTCGGTTAATTTCTCATCGAGCTCTAACGACTTAGTCCTCCAACATGGAAAGAATTCTGTAAATGCCTCATTGGGTTCTTGTTTGACCGCCTCTAAGTGTTTCCGAGTAAACTGAATTTCAGGGACCAACATAAACCGTCTCACAAACATATCGACCATATCCTGCCAAGACGAAACTAGACATGGGTCTGTCTTCATCAGCCACTTTAAAGTCGTACCGGTCAAACTTCTCTGAAACAATTGTACTAACAACCCATCACTAATACCCAATGTTTTTAAGTACCCAACATACATACGAATATGGGTTTTCAGGCACCCAGTTCCATCATATCTATCAATATCCGGAAATTTGAATCCAGGAGGTAAACGAATATCGGGATAAGGATATAGCTCTTGTGTATCTTATGTATCTTCACCCATTTTCTGCAAGGTCCTTTCGATCTTTTTTAGCCTCTGGGCTAATTGTCTTTCTCGTGTTGTGGTCCCATCCATTTCATCAAAATTTTATTTTGAGCCTCTTCAAAATTATTTTTTTTAACCTCTTCATAATTATGATTATTTTTGTCACTTTCCATATAAGCCCCAACATGTTTTCCCACGGACTCAGCAATGGCCTCGAGAGTCAACTTCTTGGTCTCGGCTTTCATCTTGGCTGTAAATTCATTGAACTTGGTATCTAACATTTTCTTGAATTGTTCGCGCAACCAGGACACTGCCCCAGCATTGCCAGCCATTTCGGATTCTATGGTCATGTTACTGTTTTCAAGGAAACAAACAGAATATATGGTAACACAAGGGTGTGTATGCTTCGGATTTTGTGCAACAATGAATGTAGTTACAATAAATGCACGTGCATGCAGTTTCAACTAATTCTCGGGTAAGCTTGGGTTACCTTAGCAAAATATACCTCAGACGTAGTTAGACTAGTCTTCTTTGTTACTGGGCTAAGCCTTATGGTGGTTCAGCTGGTAACTCCCATAAGGCCCAAGGCACGGGTTCATCTTACTAGCCACTTGTTTTCCTAAGAATCGGACGTCTGACGATGCGAAATGGAATGCAATGTGCAGATGGGTGCGTGCACGTGTGTGTGTGCAAATACCGAGTAGTGTAAAATCAAAACCCTAAAATCCCAATTATTTTTCGAGTTAGATTCTCAAATCCCCAGTGAAGTGGCCACTGTGGATTCCGTCAGAATCGGTTAAGATCTCTAAATATCCAAAATGGGAATCAGATGGAAAATTATTAATAAGGGAAGCCGCCACCCAACTTAGGGAGTTGGGACCCAATTTAGGCACTAGTCCGATTAACAGAGATAAAGTTCGGGAATCAAAATACGAGCTAGGAAGGTGTGAGGCACCTAACCCATCCAATCCGAAGATCGGCTTCTACTTTATAATTGGGAAACTAGGGTTTTAATTGCAAAAATAATATATATAAAAAGAAAGCTAACTTCATAAAATTATAAACCTGCAAAATTACCAAATTATTAGATACCCAAATCTCAATTATTAAACCAGAGACAAAATTATTAGAATTAAAAATCAAAATAATATGGAATCAAAATCAATATATTAATCACCAAGATTATATTATTACTAATCAAATACTATGATTAATCAATGAAATAATCCAAAAGCAATTTTCAATTTATATTTTTTACTATCACGGACACACTGAATCATTACTACCAATTTCTTAATGCATGTCACAATAATTAATCAACTTATCAAAACAGGATCATGTAATTTTAGTCTCCAATAAGATTAGTTAAAGCACATGTCATATGTCATCTCTTGGAACATAACTATTTTTGAATGAATCAAACTCATGCAAGGCAGTAAGACGTAAGTAGGGTCTCATCGACCAATCTCAACTCATAAGAATGCTGTTTCTAGTTTCGAGCATCAAATGAAAGCAAACATACGTATATTCCACATTCTAAGCATTCATACGAAGAAGATATGCTAAACCAAAGTTAAAACAAAAATAGGACAGACCTGTTTCGGTGTAGGCAATAACTTATGTCACTTAGATTGATGAGGACCAACGATGCCGCGCCGCAAATCGTATCCAAATGCCGCTCACTAATTATTTTTCTAAACCACTTCTCTTCTCTGAGACTTTTCTCTAAGATTTTTTCCAAAAAGGTTTTCTCGCCCCTCTCTCTAATGAATTACCTCCAACGTTTTTCTAATCAATCTCCCCCTCATTCTCAAGAAATAGCTAGCTATTTATAGCTCTTCTCCATTAATTACGACCCTTAGATTCAATGATTTTGATCGGACCGTTCGTATTAAAAACCTAAATATCATTTCCAAATTAACAAATATTATTCTCATTTTTATAAAATTATCGATATTATTACGGAAGTTCAAAAAATACTCATTCAAACCTAGGATCTTTAGATTATGGAAAGATTTGGGAACAAATTAACATAATGTCAAAATGTTGGTCGATGATGTCGACATTTTACCTTGGATGGCCGGCTAACTTATGGCTGGTTCGTGGATATCTTAAAATGGGCGGGAGTTGGGTGGACTTGGTGAAATGTGGACTTGGATTATGGAGGAGCAAAATGGACTTTTGGTTTCCCAATGAACCTAAAGTCTAATCACGGCATGGCCCTAGGATGGTCGTCTAGCTGGCAGATTATAAGACTAGCTCATATTTGGGACTTATTAGGTGATAGTCGCGACCCAAATTTGCACTCATTTTTGACCTTAACACCTAGACCACTTGGGATACGACTTTGCGGCGACATTCATGATCGTGTAAAATTGGGGTGTCTACAACCCGTTATGGTTTAGCGACTACAAAGACATCATTGGGATTCATGAAGCCATGTCCAGTTATCTTTTATCTTGATAACTCGAGTATCCTTATCTTGATCAATTGTTGATCTACTCACTTGATCAAGATAGATACAAATCATCAAAGTTCTACTTGTCTCAGACTTTGTTGATTCCGTAAGTTTTATACTTGTGAGGTGAATAATAATCTAGGCTGCACTTTGGGTTGCATAAGTCTGGATTTTGAGGTTAAATAGACTTTGTCTATTGCTATCGATTTCCATCACCTTGATCAAACTTTTTAATCGTAAAGGAAATCACATATAGGCTTAATCCGTGGGAGGCAGATTGGTATAAAATATTCTATTGAGTTGAGGCAACTCTTAGTTAGTGTGACGTCAGCTAAGGGAATCAATTGCAGGGAGTCCTGCTGGGATTCAAGAAGCGTAAGGAACGCGAGTGTAACTGAATTTCTGGGAGGGTTTAATTCGGTCTCAACTACATTCCAGTCCGAAGTTAATTGGTAGTAGGCTAGTGTTTGTAGCGGCTTAATACAATTTGGTGTTCAATCTGGACTAGGTCCCAAGGTTTTTCCGCATTTTGCGATTTCCCCGTTAACAAAACTTTTGGCCTCTGTGTTATTTCTTTTTCCGCATTATATTATTTATCTTTATAATTGAAATATCACAAGTTATGCGTTAATCAATCATAGTAGATACATCCGACCTTGTTTATTGGATACGACTTGATTGATTCTTGGACATTGGTCTTTGGTAACGTCCAAGTAATTTCTTTGTAATTAGGTTCACAGACTTGGTTCTGTAAACGTTCTAATTGCAAGAGATAGAGATATAACTCTAGATACTATTTCTTGATTGAGATTCATTAAGTTGAACTCTAGGAATTGTATTGATTTTGTCCATACAGATTGCCTAAGAAAAAGTTGATGGAGTGTTTTGGTACCCCCGCGTTTTTAATTGGTATCAGAGCAGGCAAACACGTTAAGACCTAATAAGTCTGTGTTTGTATCAGTCTGACTATATGGACAAGAGTAAAATCTCGAAAAATGTATCACCAGTTCATAATCATTCAGACATGTTTCAAGGTTTCGGTTCACGTGAGAAAACTGTCACATCTGATACATCATCTAAAACTGTGGATAATTAGGAGAGACACCTAGAAAAACAGTTAGATAAACTTACAAACGAAAGTGATTTTGTTATTGATAAAGATGTTGATGAGGAAGTCTCATAATATACCAAAGTGTTTGACCATCTCTTAAAGGGAAAAATTCCAACATCATGTCTGATTAGTTTTCTGACTCCTCTTTGTCGAGAAAACAAAAACTTGAGAAAGGTCCTTGAAGGTTATGATTGTGATTATTATCTGTTACAATCTCTTCTTAAGGATCGCGAAGAAAATGTGCACAAATTATGAATGTGAAAATCTTCGTAGAAATCTCATTATGTTGGAAGAAAAACTTGCAAGGAAGTAAACAAGGTTTAGCTCTCAACAAATTAGTTTTAAAGACAGAGAAAGTGTTTTTTCTCACTCGAGAAGGACAACTAGAGGCTGATTTAACTGTTGTTCGTGACAATATCAAGTTGTTGGAAGCAAACTTGAAAAAGTTCAATGCTAGCTCAAAGAAATCATCCATTGTGCTAGGAGCAAGTAAAATCATCGTGACACACGAGGATTGGGCTATAAGGGAATAAATGCTCCAAGTATTAGCAAAGAGGTAGAATTTGTCAAAGCTAGTACTCCCTCTCAACCAAAGGTTTCCAATAATGGCAAAAGTGAAATACCTATTTCGGAATTTGAATTTCGAAAGAGCAAATTATATCAACCTCCAAAAACAGCACACGAGGATTCAGGTAATAATACTCCTCATGTTTGCTATTATTGCGGTAAAAACGGTCACTTGCAAAAGGAATGTCGTTTTCGCATAGGAGATGAAAAACTTCATGATGTTCTTATTTGGACATCACAAGAAGTGATCAAACCTAGATCATATGTTAAGACTAATATTCTTGACATTATGGGTTGTCAACAGCCAACCTTTAGGCAAAGAAATATGTGATGTGATTGCCAATAAATGTCATACAAAGCTTTTTCACAATTGTAATGATTATCAAAAGGATAACTTTGTAAATACAAAGACAAGATCGATGCTCCCAGTTAGAAAAATATTAGCATAAAAAATAGTCATTCTGATTCCGCTTCAAGAAATCTTGAAGAGAATAATGGGAAAAAGAGGATGCCGAAAAAATCTGTCTCAGAAACACATGACCACACAGTTTTGAACCTTCAGACAAAGGTTGATCACATGATTTCTATTCTCAGAAAACAGATTAATCAATTACAAAGAATTAGGAAGACAAGGAAAAAGCTGAATACAGGTAAGAGTTCTACCTTCTTTTCCCTTAGTGATGCAAACTGTGCTAAAGATATAACAGGTAAAAAGCAAGGAAGATCACCAAAGAATCGTGTTGTTCATAATGGGAATTTTATGGATGCCTACCATAACATAACTTGATTATGGTAAATTGTGCCTCCTCCTGTAGTGTATTTTCTTGGAGGACGCACAATCTGCTCAAGAATGGTAACTCGTTCCTTCTTGATGATAAGGGTATCTTGTTTTGAATACACTTTTGTTTGTAGTTTATTTCTTCATAAGGTTACTCTTTAATGGTCAAAGTTTTTGGTATCATCTACCTCTTGTGCTCTAGATCTGTATCTATTGAGCTAAGAACAAGTTTGTTTATAATTGTCTGCTCAAATGAGTCTGGTCACAAATCATGTGTTCACGGACCCATATGCACGTGAGTACCCAAACCGGTCCGGACCTATCTCTTCAGAAGATTCTGGAAGGATCTCTCTTCCCTCAGTTTCCTTATCCTAGAAATTGTGATATCTATATATATTCAAGGTATGCCTACCTTATCATATATACAAAATGCTGGAATAACTCGTGGACGTTCACAAACCATGAATGCTTCTAAGTTTTCAAACAACATAAAGGAAGATAAAAAGAAGATGGGGGATGATGGTTCCGCAGTAATTTTTGAATTTGACGATAATCCTATTACCATATCTTGTTGAAAAGACGAGGGTACCCAAATATACCACAATCTTTTATTTATCAACCTATAAGTCCTCTGCCGAATGTGATCGTCTATGGACAGATTCGAGACAATACGACAATTCGGTTCACACTTCGTGTGATCGTCTATGGATACGAGATCGAGACAATATAACAACAAGATTACTTATGTGATTGACTATGGATACAAGATCGAGACAATACAATGACAAAGTGTGTACTTGATAATAGGTTCAGAAATAACCAAAACTCTATAGGATCAATATCAAGTATTACGGAGTTAGCGTACTTGTGTATTTTACTTAATTATAATTAACAATTATAATGCGGAAAACAAGTAAAAGACACAGTAAGATTTTGTTAACGAGGAAACCGCAAATGCAGAAAAACCCCGGGACCTAGTCAAGTTTTGAGTACTCTCAGAATTAAGACGCGATACAAAATCTAATACCAACTTCGTATAGTTGATACCAAGCAGACTACCCCTAGATACTTAGTTCCCTCAATATCCCTGCGCCTTCAACTTCTAGAGTCACACACGTGAATAGCAAGCCATTTGGATCGTATTCCAAACAACAAAGGAAGAATTTGTTTGGTAACCACTCTAATCAATCTTTCTATAAGATATTAATGAGTCGTTGACAAAGGCTCTTATGTTTAATCTAATAAACTCTATTTTTTGTATAGATCAATCTAAACTATAACTACCGAAATAGTCAAGTATAGATTTGCACTCAATCAATATAGATCTCAAAGAGAAATATAGAGAATGTCGACCTCACACAACTAATCAATCAGATCTATCAAAGATAAATCGATTTTAGTTGGATCCCAGCCGATCAAGGTTTGTGCACTAGATCCACAAGATACGAAAACTAATAAGAATTCTTCTTCGTCTTCAAATCTTCTATTTTCCTTCAAATACCTGCACAACACCACTTGAATCTCTTGTGATCAATCACACACAGAACGAGTCTGTTAACAATGGATTATCACAAGATGTCTTTAGATCTAACAACAGTTCTAAAGATCCCGTCGATACTTTGATCTAGTCCGAGTGAATCTTATATCAAAAGAGAAGATTCTCACGCATAAACAAACTAGATGCAATCAAATTTTCAATAACCATTAGTCAATCAAATCAAATCGAAAACTAATAACACTGCAATTATCTAGTTTCCCATCAACGGTACTCGTAGAGCTTCTTGATCCCACGGAAGTCTTTAAATGAGCGGTCATAAGAGATTTCACCTAATTAGGATACTTTCCTCTCTGAATAGACGGCTCCACCAGAAACAACAAGAAATGAAGTTTGCTTGGTGTAAATACCGTCGAAATCCGTTAAGATCTCTCAAATGTCTAAAATGGAAAAACACTTGGAAATAATTAATATACGAAGCCGCCACCCAACTTAGGGAGTTGGGACCCAAAATAAGCACCGGTCCAATTAACAGAGTATGAGTCCGGGAATCAAGATACGGGTTAGGAAGGTGTGAGGCACCTAACCCGTCCAATCCGAAGACTGGCCTCTACTTTATAATTGTGAAACTAGGGTTTGATCCATAAAAACGTGTAATACAAAATTCATTAACATTAATGGAAATAAAAATTATATTATGCGCAACTGGCAGTTCCTAGCAAATAGCTAACTTGAAAACAAGAAAAAAATTATTATTATCGAAAAATAACAATAAGATTATTATTATTATAACAAGAAAAACTAGGATCAATTAAACATGGAACACAATTATTATTATCGAAATTATCAATCAATTGTTATTCCAATCATCAGCAAAAGCATTGTACTTGTATCAACAACATGCTAATCATTAATTCCAAGACATGAAAGACCTGATTCATAGCCGGTCAACAAAGTAGCATGCCTATTCAAAATCTTAGCTAACAGAACAATCTTTGGATCGAGTAACTTGAGTTTAAACTAAAGATATGAGGCAGGGTGGATGACCACTAACCTTTAACTCTTAAAACAAACCAACCACTTATCACGACACCAAAATATGGATTCATATATATAGTCCAAGTTAATTTATTGATCACCAGGGCACATAAAATATGCAAGTTGAGTACGTGAATTTTAGAAGTATGAAACTTGAATGATCATTGACCTTCGGAACAAGCACACATTATGGCTTTCTATCAAATCACATTACAGAGACTAAAAGAATAAAAAATAAATAATTGATTAGCAACCAAACCTGTTTTGGCAAATAGATGATTATATTGTTACTTAGCTTAATAATAGGATCCAACAATGATGTCGCGTATCGTATCCTAACACCCGCCTCTACTCTCACAAATTATATCTTTACTAATATTTTTCTCCAAGTAATCTTACTCAATATGTACTAATTTTACCTCACTGATTTCTTTCAATATTTCTCCCTTAATTTTTCCTCCTAGAATTCTACCCGAAATTTTTTCTCCTCTCAACACCAAAACTAGCTCACTATTTATAGCCTTTCTCTATTTACATTAACCTTTGGATTAATTGATTTCGATCGTACGGCACATATTAAAAACCTAAATATGATTTCCAATTTAATAAATATTATTTCATATTTTAAAAATTATTTTATTTCATTTTCTATAATTACAAAATATCATTTGATCCTAGGATTTTTGCTAACATGGAAAGG
>JAJJMB010017331.1:5023127-5102183 GCA_023531105.1 Papaver atlanticum
GGCTCAAGTTCTAACCCATGTTTAGCCTTGACGGGTACATTTCATGAATATGCTAATTACTGGACCCTAAGGTCCAGTTCACCTAGCATTATTATTTTGGGCACGGACCAGACTTAATGCACTAGGCCACTTTGGATACGATACTGCGGCAACATTCATGACCGTGCAAAATTAGGGTGTCTACAATTGCCCCTCTTTGGCAGAGGTTTGCGTGCAACTGAATGCCAAAGACATACACACCTATTTTGCACCTTAACAGGATTACAAATATTTTATTGGATTCTTCACTTATAAATTATCCGGAATGACACTAGAAAGTTCACCCGGATTATTTCTAAGTTTTTTAAATTTTCACAAGTACATATCCTCATGATAGAAATCACGACGAAACGGTACTCATGCATACCAGTTATTGCGAAAACAGGCGGCTCTTTATTTATTTACAATGATCCACAATGCTACGTCATCTCGATTGCAATGTCTGAGTAGAATCTCCTCAATCTTAACGACTTTGTTCAAAATGATTTCGTCATCTTTGGTCCTTTCCACGATCAACCTGAACTTTGGGATAAATGAGATGCCCTAACTACTTCCATGAATTCTTCCTTGCCACTCTCCTTATGTAAAATAGCTTTTCACTTTCTCCTCGACCTTTGGGTGCCAAAATCTGGGGAAACCCTGTAATTGATGACCTTGCAAAAGAGCTATTAGTAGCACAGGTTCATAATAAATACTAAATTATTTTTTATTTTTTATTTTTTAATTAATAATGCTAAGTAATCCTTTTTTTTATTTTTTATTTTTTCAGTTTTTTATTTATTTTTATCAAAAAGAAAAAAGGTGAAAAAAAAACAAAATACTCAATATATACAAATGTTTAGGAATCCTGGCCTGCCACGTGTCTGATAGATGCCATCAAAAATATTACCGTCCCCATCCAAATTTTCAAATATGTCAATCCTCCCAGCTATATTACCTATTAGCTTCAAACTGTAAAAATGATTCACAAGCTTGTTGATTTCCAAGGATGACCTTCGATGCTTCAAATCTTCAATTTTCCTCGCGACTCTTCTTTTCCTCTATCTCTTTTACGTGCTACTCAATTTTCCCAAGTGGCTGTTTAATAACCATTTCTTCTTCTTCTTTTTTTTGTTTTTTTTTTTCACTTTTTTTTTTTAATCTACCCGTTTGGACGTCCGTTGCCCATAGAACTTTAGGAGATGACATACATGACTAATGATGACATACAAGTGGACTAACATATCTCTCTCTAAATTATTTATTTGAAAGGACTTCAACACACTAAACACTGTAATAAAATTATGAAACTTATTCATAGGCCCAGTATGATGATGGCGGTGCCCCTAATTTTTTATTATTATTATTTTTTGTGATGAGGGCTTAACATAATGACAACTCTGCCCTTAGTAGATTTTTTTTTTGACGAGAGCTTAACATAATGACGACTCTGCCCTTAGTAGATTTTTTTTCTTCTTGGGACCGACTGACTAAAGGGGCCAAACATGACGACGACTCTGCCCCTAGACTATGACACTATGAGAGAGATATTGGACTTTTAAAAAAATCTCAAGTTTTATGAGCGTTCGCCGCCCTTAGATAGATTTAAGCACTTACCTAGGTATGGTATTTCTTGGGTCGAGTAACACTTGCTGGGCCTGGATCATGTTGGCTGCCCCGATCAAATGGTTGAACAATTCTTCTATTATGTATGATTCTCGGATCTTCTCGAGATTCTGCTTGCTTCATCTTCTTGAACCATATGTCTGAAAAATCATTCATTACCTTCTGATTAACTGCACTCTTGAACCTTATAGTCGGAAAATCATTCATCGTCTTCTCATTAATAGCTTTCTTGAACCTCATGATGGGAAAATCATTCATTGCCTTATGATTAATTGCTTTGTTGAACCTTCTGCTGGGAAAATCATTCATTGTCTTCTGATTAATTATTTCCTTGAACCTTCTGCTCGGAATATTATTTATTGTCTTCTGATTAGTTTCTTTCTTAAATCTTCTGCTGGGAAAATCATTCACTTCCTTCTGATTAATTAATTTCTTGAACTTTATGCTGGGAATATCATTATTTGCCTTCTGATTAGTTTCTCCATCATTTTTCAAATTTAATAACACGTCCTTGTAAGATACCATTTCCTCAAGTAGTGGATTCGTCGTCTTGCTTTTATTTGGAGGAAAAATCTCATCTTCATGTGTTTTGAATCTCTCCCCCTTCTTATCATAGGTCTTCAACATCCATTGTGGTCTTAGCTGCAAGGGTTCTCTTCAACTAAATTCACTACTTCGGTCTTCTGTTTTGGTACCTTCTTGCATTGCGTCCATATTTGGTCGTATCCATCTTCTTTCTCTGAGGTGCCCTTAAAGGTTGACCTTTCTTGCTCTGATTGACAAATTTTACTTCTTTAGCCAATTCAAGTCTTTCTTTTTGGTGGTACCACAGTCCCCACGGCTTGTCAGTGTTCTCAAACACTTTATTTATGCCAAGTATATTGTTCTTCAAAACATTTTTCCTACAAATAAAATCTTTTTGGTTTTTTAGTTTTTCAATTTTTTTTGGATTTTTTGAAATATTTTGAAAACTGGAAATAAAAGACGACTTATTTACAAATTCAGGTGGTGTACCCTTAACCGGTCTGATTGATTCAACAGAATGAGTTAGAGACTTACCTGAATCAGCCTCTATTGTTCTTACCACTTTTTGTTCATCCTCTTGTCTTGTAGACTTCAACCTGGGTGATGGTTGTGTAAGATGCATTGTATTTTTATCCCTGGGATGAGATGGCTTGTAAATGTGTATGCTTCTTGCTACATTTTGAACTTTATCACCACCCTCACTTTTGAATGGATCCACCCACCTAGACGAAGATTTATTCGTTGGATGTGCCGGATCAGGCAAGATATCTGAGAGGTAGACTGGACTCGTGGATGGTTGAACGGGATAAGACAAGATCTCTGAAATATGAATAGGCATGATGGGTGCCGCCCGCTTTGGTAGAAGGTCAGAGATATGCACAGGCTCTGCATGGAATTGGTTAGAATTCTGCACGTTCCTTGGTTGCTCAACTCCATAATAATCTGCCATTCATTCAGATAGAAAAACAGGATGATTATTTGAATTAAATGAATTCACAGTTTGTACCTGATCCGCGAATAGCTCACTAATGTAAACAGGTCGATTGACAAGAGATTATAGCTTGTAGATTGAGTCGGCTAAATTTGTATGGTTTTCTGCCAAGACAAAATTGACCCTGGGTTGCTTGATGATCTGGCAATGGGTTTGTATTCAGCTTCTTTCTCTCCGCAAAATTCCTTTGTGGACGTCGATATCTGCCTTGATTCCAGTTCTGGCACTGCCCCTGGTGTAGTCCTTCGGGTACTGCAATTATTGATGCAACTGTCATGGTATTCACTTGATTTTCTTCTATAAATGTGGTCCCTCTAGTATTATTCCCATTAGAGTTCTCCGTATTGGTCAACCTTGTCATTCTGCCCGTGTCCAATGTATTTTGAATCAGTGAACCCGCCTTCCATAAAGAGTGTAATGTTGGATGGTAAGATGATATCAGCCGGTTCTAATATTCATGGTTCAAACAATTCATTATAATATCTATCATCTCTTTTTCGGTTAATATCTCATCGATCTCTAATTCCTTGGTCCTCCATCGTGGAAAGAACTCCGTAAATGACTCAGTGGGTCCTTGTTTGACCGTCTCTAAGTGTTTCCGAGTAAACTGAATTTCAGGGACCAACATAAACTGTTTCACAAATATATCGACCATATCCTGCCAAGTCGAAACTAGACTTGGGTCTGTCTTCATCAGCCACTTTAAGGCCGTATCGGTCAAACTACTCTGAAACAATTGTGCTAACAACCCATCACTAATACCCAATGGTCTTAAGTACCCAACATACATACGAATGTGGATTTTTGGGCATCTAGTTCCATCATATCTATCCATATCCGGAAATTTGAAGACAGGAGGTAAACATATATCGGGATGAGGATATAGCCCTTGTGTATCAACTGTATGCTCACCCATTTTCTGCAAGGTCCTTTCGATCTCTTTGAGCCTCTGGGAAAATTGCTTTTCTCGTGTCCTGGTATCTCCCATTTTTTTGAAATCTTCCTTTTTAACCTCTTCAAAATTATTCTTTTTAACCTTTTTATAATTATGATTATTTTTGTCATTTTCCATATCATCCCCGACATGTTTTCTCTTGGACTCAGCAGTGGCCTCGAGAGTCAACTTCTTGGTTTCGGCTTTCATCTTGGATGTCAATTCATTGAACTTGGTATCTAACATTTTCTGGAATTGTTCGCGCAACCAGGACATTGCCCCAGCATCGCCAGCCATTTCGATTTCTATGGTCATGTTTTTGTTTTCAAGGAAACAAATAGAATATATGGTAACACAATGGTGCTTATGCCTCGGATTTTGTGCAACAATGAATTCAGTTTACAATAAATGCACGTGGATGCAGGTTCAACTAATTCTCGAGTAAGCTTGGGTTACCTTAGCAAAATATACCTCCGACGTAGTTAGACTAGTCTTCTTTGGTACTGGGCTAAGGCTTGTGGTGGTTCAGCTGGTAACTCCCTGTTTTGGGGTAAAAACTGATTCTGTTGTTTTTGGTAAATTTGGGTGTGTTGATGAGAAATGAATTCAAACCCTAAACAAATGTACTGCACATGAGTACTTTTAGATTCGAGAGATCAATATGTAAGACTCTGGCCTAAACCAAGAAATGGTCGTTCCAGATTCAATTCGGTCACAAAGTGAATGAGAAGGGTTGATCTTAGGGAGGGAAGCGAAGAAGGTGTTTGAGATCAGAATGTTGAATTATGAAGATGTGACTATTTTATGACTTGTATTAGAATGTGGAACTGGCTTGCAGAACGTAAGCTATCAGTTCTTGGTGTTTTCTGGATACTTGTGTTGATAACACTTCTGTTGTGTTGAAATAGGTTGAAATCCTATATATACAAGTCATGTTCGAACGCACCCTGATCTCATAGGAAGTGGAGGCAGTTAGGTAGTGGAGAAGTGGGGTTGTGCAAAAGGTGGTGATCATCACGTTTCCATTATGAGGGAAGACTGGTCACCCTTTCACCCACTACTCTCATTGCTGTAAACCGTCCGTCCTTTCCTGACACTTTCTCGTAATGGGCGCGTTGCACGCCTCACGCTTTAAACCGCCAGACCAATACCCCAGTGAGCATCCCCCAGTTTGTGACATGTTTGATGTCTCGAGTAAATGGGTCAAGTCGTGAGACTTGGCGCTAAAAGCAGTACATAGTGCTTTTAGGTCAAATAACAAAATTATTTGTGGAATCAATATTTATAAAACATCGTTTATAATCGATGTATATAAAGCATTTCTTTTAAACAAGCATCTGAAAATAATCGATGTTCATGAAGCATCATTGTTTCCGATCTCGTCTAAGTTAGTCGCGGAGTTTAGTGTCTTAGAAGGAGCGTGATCGCCTCTTTCAGGGAGTTGGTAGGAGCTACACACGCATCACAGGGAGTGTCCGGTCATGCTCTATAGGAGAGTGGCGACTGGTAGCCATTCTAAAATCCTATTGGTCGACCCAGGTTAGATCTGGACCGCTTAAATCGGCTAGCCAAGTTGAGTGGCTGAGACGATTTGCGATAGTTAATGACTGCTATTGAATCATGCAAGTAGCGCGAATGGCCACTTTTGAGTAATCGTTTGGGAACCCTATGAACGAGCCATGACTTGGACGATCATTCCCTGTGAAGGAGGGATGGCCGGTGATCGCAGCATCACCCTATCAGTCTCTTGAAAATAAATCTAGACCATCCAACTAGGCTAGCGAAGTTGGATGGACGAGATGATTTGCGGCAATTGCTTACTGCCGTTGATTCAAATTAAGGTTTAGATGCCGTGTGGCCAACCCTATTTTGGCTAATCGATTGAAAGCACTGGGCGCTAGTTTGTGCGGGTGGATTGGCCAGACGTAAAGGCGAGCTGCCGGTGAGCATGCTGACATCTATTGGGTCGCCTAAAATTTGATCTAAGCCATTCAATTTTGCTGGCGAAGATGGACGGTGTGATAGTTTTTTCGACAGTAGCATGCTGCCGCAACGCAACTTTAGGGTTTCCGAAACAGCGCGTTCACCCTAGTTTGAGCAAACGATTTGATGCACTCTTGGCTTGCCGTGGGAAGGTCGATCGACCAGGGATGGAGCTGGGTCGCCGGTGAACACGCCAGCACCTTTTTGATTATTCGAAAGAAGATCTAGACCGTCCAACTAGGCTATCTAAGTTGGGCGGAATGTGATGAATTTGATACCGTAATAGTCGGTCTTAGCTCGTTCGAGCTTTCTTTAAACAGCGCAATCACCCTGGTTCTCGCTAACGATCAGGGGTATTGCGGGTGAATTAAAGGAATTCCGATCGACAGGGATGCTAGTGGGCCCGCCGGTGGACATTATGGAGGTCGCCTAGTTCTGCTGGGAAGAGGCTAAGCTCGTTGAATTGTCTGGCCAAATCGTGTGGTCGTGATTGCTCCTTAAGACTATCATGGACAGTCTAGGTTTTCCCTAAGGAATTTAAGCGCGTCGATCGTGCTAACTTTTAATTAAAAGCGCGTTGACACGAAAATCTCTTTATCAGAGAGTGGTGCAGCCTGTGTGAGTGTTTTCATGCAGATCTCAATACTAACACTTCGGGAGATTCGTGCTACTCCGCTGCGAGTGAACATTAATCGTCATGTCATACCAATATTGAGAGTTCAGCTGGGGAACATAGCATATAAAAATACTAGGCGGGCAAGGCATTAGTGAATAATACTGGTGGAAATAAAATTCATATAATATTTGGGATTGTTGCTATGCACCATTCTAAGTGAATTTTATATATATATACAAATATATTGAATTTCTCAATACATCTGTGAGCGAAGAGGTTTATGCACTCATCACTTTCAAATGGATTCTATTCCTTTGCAGGATGACAGCGCATTAAAAATAGGGTTTCACAATTTTGACCCTGAACCGAAAACCACCATCAACATTAAGTCCCATGCTTAGTACGTAGCAATGACATTGTTGCGGAGTAAGCACTAGATGGTGACAAATAAAGATAAAACTTATGAGGCAAAGTAGACAGATGTTACTAGGAGAGGTGGGTCGGCTTGTCCTTGGAACATGGAACGAGGCGTCCAGATGAGCGTTCCCTTAGCATGATGTTGGTTGGCCCCAGGTAGATCAGGCAGACGGTTGGTTGGTATCTCATACTGCATTCCAAGTCCCTTGTACATCTGAGCATCGTCTGAGAGCGTGTCCAAGTTTTCCTGGCTTCGGTTGGCATGGATGAAAAATGGAGGCGCGATGAAGCATCTCAGCCAACAAGTGCTAGGACTGAAAGATTTGCTGCCTGGCTAAAGCGCCGGAGGGTGGAGCATGAGCATCTCTCGGGCGAACGTGAACTCCTGGATAACATGAACACCCTATTCATGACGGTGTCATAATCCTCGACTCTGACGTGGACGAACCGGAATACCCTCAAAAGGCTGTTGAAGCAGTTTCTGAAAAGGATGTCGGGGAAACTTCCAAAGAGTGTATAGGAGGAGTGGCATCTGGAGAAGATGTTGAAGCCGGCTACGAAGTGAATGTTGGTGCAGCTTCCGTAGAGGATGTTGAAGCGCCTTATGGAGAGGATGTTGAAGCGGCTTCTGGAGAGGGTTCCAGTGAAGGCGCCATTGACCCTGGCGTTGATGATACTTCTTTGATGTTTAGTAGTCTTTTGTTTCATGCGGCTGGAGCCAGGGCTTCATCAAATAATAATCATTCATTCATGCTGCTTTCATGATTTTATGTTTCCAGTTGGATGAATGAATGAAATCTCCCGACTAAGAAATCCAAATTCTTAGAAATATCTCACAATATCTTGAAACTTTAGATGTAGCGCTCTTCGGTAGCCTGTGTTCATGGTATTTATTCCTAAAACGCGATTTTGCAATCTGATCTCTTCCCATTCTATTAAGGCGGCATAGTGGATAGGAAGACAACACACAAATAGTAATGGCTAGCAAGTCTGTGTTTTCTTCTCATGGGAAGAGGCGCCTCTTCCACAATAATATTTCCACACACGTAACGCTAGTAACAGCAATTTAGAGTAGGGAAAAATAACAATTATGGCTCGACAAACCTTCTGTTTTATATTCCTCTTGCAGATTACACGCTTCTTGAAGATTTATGGCGTGCCGACTAGGTATGTAGAAGCATGGGAGCTTTGCCACGAATCTAGAGACCCAATAAGCTGCATATTGTGGGCTAAACAGATGAGAGAGGCCTTATCTTCAATTGACGACATGTGCAACGTGATTTATGAAGAAGTAATTGCGAACTGGGAGTGTCACTGGGTACATGCGCCACCTTCAGATTCGTTGTTCCCCGATCCGTGAAATGATCTTCAAAATCCGAAAATTGCATATTGAAGTGGACAGAACCTCCTCTAGGGATCACATCGGTCAAAAAAGGTGGTGATTGAGAAACCGTCTTAATGTTGAAGCAGGCTGCTCTTCGGGATACGGTGCCTTCCAAAAAGAATCTGTTGCTGCTTGATGATTTCCCTTGAATATCTTGTTCTTTCTTTTTCCTTTACATATTCCCCTCTTAGGTATTTACTGAAAGATGTAAGGTGTTTCTTTCATGGTTTGATTTGTTTTTGGTTTTTAACTGATGGGTAATAGTTTTGTGAGGAAACGATGTTTCGATTAACTGATAAAATGAAATCCTAATTATGAATGCAAGAAGTGCAGTCATTTTGGAGGAATTACAAATATTGTATGAAATGGCGTGTATTACTACGCCTTCTAGGTTGTCATCATTGATAAGTTTGCAGTAGCCTCCCAAAATAATTTCTACTACTAGGTACGGCTCATCTTCTGGGGAATTTGGCGGAGCAGGTTGGGCAGCAACCCTTACTACTATATCTCCAATTTGAAATGGATTTGGGCGTTGCACCGTTACTTGATTCTTAGATTCCCTATCTTTGACTGTGACAACTTCTAAATTTTTAATAAAGTATTTGAAAGCCCAGCACCCCATTCACATCTCCTAGTGACAGCTGGGTTGACGATCGGATCAAGTCCCCAGCCCTTGATGGAAGGAGGAGTGACTGATTGCAGAAAGGGTTGTTCAATAAGACTTACTTGGGTTCGGAATCTACGAATGTACATCGCCGGGCTCTCTCCAGGCAATTGGGTCACATTGGCAAGTTTTTGATACGGCAACAAATAATCCTCAGTGTTGGATGGCTTATTGGAAATTTTCGGGTATAGACATTGGTAAAGGACATACTCCCAGCTTTGCTTTGTTTCCATGCACCCACGAGCGCCCCAGAACCATATCATAATTTGGCCATTCTTTGACAATATGAAATTTGGTGTGCGTTAGAGCATCTCCCACCTTGATTTCGAGATTGATGTACCCATAAGCATCTCTAGACTCCCCTTCCGAGTTTTTGATCATGGTCGGATAGTGAACGACTTCCTTTTTTGGAATCTTTGCGGCTTTCAGAGTATTGATAGTGACAACGTTGAAGTCAGAGGCTGCGTCAATCAGCGTGCTGTCAAACTCGACACCCTTCAGGTGGGCAGTGGTCAGCAGTCCCCAGTTGCATTGTCCAACAATGCCTCCTAAGAGAGATTGGGGCTTAGGAGTAGCTTCTCCGACTGAAAACATCCGCTTGCCTGACACAATGCGATTGAGAGCTGCAAATATATCTTGACGTTGTGCCTTGGAGAAATAAATAATTTCACATACACGCTCCATCATAGATTGCACGGTCTTGTGAGTAGAGTCCCCATAAAGTGTGCAGCTTCTGACTGGGAGATAGAGTAGAAGGAGATAGAGTAGAAGTAAACTCAGCTCAAAATACCAAATGTGTATAATCGAATACTATATAGTAATACGACTTTTGTCTCAAGAAGGAGATAGAGTAGAAGTAGACTTTCTGAGTGATAGATGAGTTTCAGGCTCTACATACCTTTTGTCGATGAAGTTATACAAGCTCTCCTCAGTAGTTATTCGTCTTCAATTGATAAACGTCGTGAAGTCTAAAGCTCAACTACACAATCTATCCTAGTCCGAGACATTATTATAAGTAGACTAGAATCAAGACTTATAGTTTTGATCACTAAACTTGACAAACAAGCTTGAGATAGCAACGCTTGCGAGTTCGACCGAGTAGTGCTCTAACAACATTTATTCATACTTGATCAATTTCGATGGAGAACAATTTATTGTTCGGAACCAAATCATGATTCAAGTTTATCATACGAAAATAGCCTAGAACAGTGATATGTGTCATTGATGTTATTCGAGAATGTTTTGAATTGATTTAAAAAAATATAGAATTAATATATTCGTAATATAAGACAGTGTTATCTGTCTTACAAACTGAGAAAATTGTTATATGCCTGAATCCGTATTACATGTACTCGTACACATAGCGGAATAGCTATATATTAACTTACAGATTTGTGTGATACACATATTCGTATGCACATCATGGAAAAATCTGTTCGTTTCATGATCCGGATAGGTATGTATTCTTATGCAAACCATTTTGGAACTGTGGTAAGGGAACCAGGTTTAAGTATTCAAACCGGTATGCGAACTAATATAGTTCTATGTTCGTGAACCAGTTTAATACCTAAGCCGGTACGCAAACTGAAAAGGTTATGTGAACTCCGGAACCGGTAAAGTCTTAAGGTTTCCAAACCAGTTTGCAAAATGAAAAAGTTCTGTCAACTCAGGAACTCAGTTTTGCACCTAAGTTTGCAAACCGGTACATGAACTGAAAAAGTTCTGTCAACTCCGAAACTCGGTTTTGCTCATAAGTTTGCAAATCAGTCCGTGTACCATGACTCAGCCGATTCACGAATGACTCTTGTATTTGTACTTTGTACATTTACCAACTATGTCGATTATGATTCAATTGCGATTAAATTATTTCTATGAGATGATTTGCATTTGATCAATTTTCTATAAAAACACTAGACTTATTTGATCACATAATTGTGACTCAAGATCAATGTCTTTGTGATCATGAAAATGTGTGTTAAACTTTTAAGTTCAAACCGTCTAGTTTCGGCTAACCATGTTGGACATAGTCTTTGTATACAGTTATGTTACGGTTTACCTAACCAAAGTGTATATCTTGTTTATGTAAATAAGATTCAAAGATTTCATCTAACGGTGAATATTGTTTACTTGGTTCAAAAGTTATCTTAGCTCAAACCTAAAGAAACCTAAGCTTTGAAGTCTATATAAGGGGAACTCTTGGCAACTTGGATCTTTGAATCCTGACACTGCTTTTTGGTGTGTCCTAGTTGTATCTAGAGTCGTCCTATCTAGAAACCCTTTTAGGGTTTAGCCATTATCAAAGACTTTATTGGGATTCGTGAAGCCAGGAACAATTATCTTTTATCTTGATAACTTGAGTATCCTGATCTTGTTCGCTTGTTGATTTATCACTTGAACAAGATAGATAGAAATCACAAAGTTCTCTTCGTCTCAACTTTGTGATTCCACAAGTTTTATACTTATGAGGTGAATAATAATCTAGGCTGTACTTTGGGTTGCATAAGTCCGGATTTCGAGGATAGCTAGACTTCAGTTAAATTGCTATCGATTTCCATCACCTTAATCCTATGTTTGATACGATCATTCGTTTCGATCATAAATTAGGAAATCAATTATATAGGCGTAATATGTGGGAGGCAGATTTGGTTTAAAGTCTTCAATTAAGTTTAAACAACCCCTAGTTGGTGTGACGTCATCTAAGGGAATCAATTGCGCGGAGTCCTGCTGAGATTCAAGGGGCGTAAGGAGCACGATTGTACCTGAATCAATGCAAATAGTCATAAAAGAATTATTAGAATTACCACATGCGTGAAATAGGGATTCCTCCGTCATCCCAGTGTTGGGGTTTAGCTCCTCATATTAGAAATATGCTCAAAAGTTGATTTCATTGATCAAATAAGGTGTTTTTATTAGAAAGGACGAGCTATAGTTACAGAAAGCTTGTTGTAAGGAAGGTTATGGTCGCTGAAAGTATTAAGCAAAGATAGTCAAAACCAATAACAACTTTCTGTAGTTGAATATAAGACTGCTTCTGCGACGGTTCGTTGTGGGTCGAAGTTCTTCGTGTTCTTCGCGACTGTTCAGTGTGCGTCTTATGTTCTTCGTGTTCTTCAGCTCCTCACCAGCAGAAAACAGCAGCAGGTAGCTTTCTGTTCGTCTTGATTTCTCACTCCTCAGCCCTTATCATCCCCCTAAACTCTCAACACCCCTTTATATCAAAAAGAGCGATTAAATCTCTCCAAAATCTTCCGAAATCTCTTTCTTTCTCTTCACGGAAAAGTTGCGGCAATTTCTTGTTTTAGAATTTCCACGCATATCTGGGCTTTCCTTTTGATTCTAAACTCTTCCTTAGATAGATATTAAGCTTTGGGAAGAAAATATTGCCTTTAATCTCTCTAAAATTTCCTAAAATCGGTCACACACGTGACTTTCCATATTTTGCTGTTGAGATCAAAACCCGTCGATTGAGCCCAGTTTAATCGATTTCAACACCCATGTTAGATTCCTAGACCCATAAGGAGTCTACCCTATGAAAATCAGAGGTTTAATCGACCTTAAACTCCTCCAAATCACTACCACCAAAACTGCCAGAAAACAACCTTTACGTTTTTGGTTTCCCGCCCAAATTCAGAATTTGAACGTGAAGGGGAAAGGTTACCCATTATCCAATGGTCCCCCATTATCCGTTGCTGGAGTCCGCATAACTCTCGTCCCTTGGGTTGCATTTATCAACTTTTCGAGCCAATTTCGCCGCAAAAGCTTATTTCTCCAAAAAACACCTACAAAGAGATAAAATACCAAAATAAGTACAAAAATGGGTACTAAAAATATACACAATAGAGATGAAAATAGACACATAAATGCGTCTATCAAATACCCCCAAACTTATTATTTGCTAGTCCCGAGCAAATCAAAACTACAAAAAATAAAATCCTAACTCACTGTCGCAGGCATCGTCGATTGCACTTAGCATGTGCAACAAGCCTTTAAACCCCTAGGTGGCCCTAGTGGCCGAGTTATAGTCTCGGGAGGGTTTACTAGAGATATACCCACAAAACCTTTACTCTAGACCCTAACTATCTACGCAGAACCTTGGAATGCACTAAAGAACCTCCCTTGTTGGCATACTTATTGATTACGGGAGGAAGTACCCTGATGCGAAATTCCAATTGTTGTATACGAGTTTGCACTCAAGCATACTAAAATTCATATATAAGTGACAAAGCTCTACTCAGATAGTCGCACTATGGACATGAATAGATTAAGAAGATGGATATAGAAATAGATGGTTGCGAATGGACTTCAGTGCCAAGATGAACCTATGACCTAGTGGATTGAGATACTGGTCTGGACTAATATCAACACAACTGGCATATACAAGGGGACCAGTGGTCGATAATCCTAATTCTAGATCAACTCGTCTGGCATATACAAGGGAACCAGCGGTCGATTTATTGAACACACATTTATTTATTTATTTTAACGACATGATTAGATCTTTTGGATCCAAGCGCATGCTTCTTGTCATCAGATTACATGGTAATTCCCGTGAATCCTGCATTCCACGCTTGTTTAGGCGACGGAGACAGGGAGAACACACACATATTGCTATCCAAGTGTTAATATTTATTCCGATTGGTATAATTGGTCTGGTATCTTTTTTTTTTTTTTTTTTTAGTAACTCAATCACTCTCTTTCAACCCAGCAGACATTAACATAAAAATTTGCAAAAAACAAAAACATAAGTAATAAGATGATTCCGAGATACGGTGAAACTATCATGTTATTTCTAACACCTGAGCTCTGTGCTTTTATAAATAGACTCTATATAGATGTTTCCATCCACTCAGATTGGTTCCTCAACTCCTAAAACAAAAATGCTTCCATCCACTTAGATTGGTTAGTGTCATCCTTAATAGGCATAAATTTATAGGCTCTGGAGTTTATTATGCAACTACAAAGTTTCTCCCATACCCCCAAACTTAAATCTAACATTGTCCTCAATGTTCTAAGATAAAATTAAAAGCATGAACAAGGAGAAACTGTTACTGATGTGTTTTGTAGTTGTAGTGGTAAAAAGATTCGTTGCTCGAACTTGTGAAGGATAACTTTAGACTTAAATTCAAAACTAAATAGAAAAATCACTAAAAATTATAGCAAACACTGACAAAGTTGATATCAATATTAAAAGAACACTGAGGCTGAGATTCCACTATTTTCTAAGTTCAAAGTGATTTAATCTAGTATTTATATTCATGCAATTTTCTCATTCAATTTGATTCTAAACTATTGCAACATGTAGATTTTCAAAATAACAAGTGTAAATCCAAAGTATAAAGCATCAAAAACCTATGGCTAAGCATGCTCTATCAAAAGAAATAACAATTGCTTAACAAAAATCATTCAAACAATTATAAATCAAGGCAAATAATCATAAAAATAATTGAAATAAAATAAATAAAATAGAATATACCACTTTTTGTTGGAAAAATAGCTTCCTCTATCGCCTCAGCAATGGGGTTTAGCTCCTCATATTAATCATAATCTCAAAATACATGTTTATGGCTCAAAAGTTGATTAAAAGGGAGAAAAGTGTTAAAACAATGGATTCTGCAGTTGCTGAAGGTCTAAAACAGAAGTCGGAATTGTTGCTGAAAGGCTTCGGTAACTGCGGGAAGATGCGACTGTACCTCGTTGTCACTGAAAATAAGTATGCCTCTGCAACTGACTCTAATGTCTTATGTTCTTCTTCTTCGCAGCAGCAGAAAAGTTTCTGTATCGACTCCAGTTGATTTTTTTACGCTTCTCTAAGGCTCTAAACTTCTCCAAACTCTCCCAAATTGTTCGTATCCTTTTTATGACTCGAATCAACCTATATATAGCCACCATACCCAAAATCTTTCGAGTTAATCCAAATATTCTCGTTTTTTTCTTATCAGCACGTTACGGGATTTTTCTTCCCTGTTTAATCTTTTTTTACGCGTCAACTTGGTTTCCAAACTCTCATAAACTCTCTCAAGACTGAATAAGGACTCCATACACTCCAATCTTGTCGTAGAATCTTCACAAACTTCTTTTACAAACCGAAAATATCTTGAAACTATAAATACTCCCTGTTTTGCTCCAACATGGATATACAGCCCAATTTAGTCGAATAAAAACACCATACCAGGTCTGTTTAGCTTAATCACGTTCATCCCAATTGTTTCCTGCGATTAAATCTCCTTCAAAATCGCTCAAAATCTAAATCTCAAATGCTACAGGCGTGGAACACAGTTTCCCTCCTTTTTTCATTTTCAAATTTTGAGAAGAAATGTGACCTCCCCCTATCCAGTCCCGGTCTGTGCTTAGCAGTTGCTTGGAAATGGGTTACCCCTTATCCAAAATGAGAGTCCGAATAGCAAATGTCCTCCCAGGAGCCTTTAGCAACTTTTCGAGCCAGTTTTGCCGCAAAAGCCTATTCCTCCAAATACACCTACAAAGGGATAAAATACCAAAATTAGTACAAAAATTGGCACTAACAATATACACAAAAGAGATGAAAATAGACACATAAATGCGTCTATCAGTTACCATTTGAAGCAAAAGAGTTAAGGAAAGATATTACCGTGTTGCATGAGAATGGGTTACCTCCCAAGAAGTGCTAAATTTAAAGTCTTCAGCCAGACATTGGAAGGATTAGTCACCTCGAATCGTATAACAGTAGTCGGAATAACTGTGGGTCTTCAAAACCAAATAGAGATGACCAAAGGAAACTGTAATAAACCAACGAAATGAACAAGACTAGCATGCCCTTACTTAGTTTCCTGATTAAGAAATTTATATCTAATTGTGGTTCAGGTTCAGGTTCTATGAAAGGGTCTAAATAAAATATTTTCATTGGTTGCGTTTCTTCATAGGTGGGATCCGAATTATTAGGTCCTAGAGTCTGGAAAAACTCAAATTAAAACTTAGAAGCACATAATAATAACCTGAATAATTGAGGATCCTTAAAGTCAATTAAATTTGACTTACACAATTGACCACAGTTAGTGTAGTGGTCATTCTTAAGCAAATGTGTCGATTTTATTAACCTAAAGTACTTAGGCTTAGTCTCAGAACCTAATAGGTGACACATTTGAAATCTATATGTTCCCACATTTGGAATAAAAATATTTGGTGGGAAAACAAAGTCGATCGGGGTATCATAGCCTGGGTAAACCACATCAACCAGAGGATGGGTTTCTAACAACTGAACTTCCTTATGGACATCACTAGATTCAGGAAAACGTGTATGAAGATAATCTGTTAAAAAGGTTGAGGCACATATGTCAAGTCCCAAGTGAGGGACCTTTCTAAGAGTTAAAGCACATGGAGAATGATAATCACCCCCAAACTTAGAGTTTTGGGTGTCTCTGGATAGACTAGCTATAATTTCCCTAATTTCTAGATCATCAGAATCCTGAAAATAGTCAATTGCTTCTTCTAGGTTATACTCAGGTGATGTATCCTCACTCAAATTTAAAATCTTTACGAGTTCATCTTCTTTGTCTAAGACTATTGTTTCTAAGTCGCTAGACTCTAAAACAGCATTTTCAGAATAAACCCATTCCTCTAAACCACTATCGGCTTCGTAATCAAAAGGAAAAACTACATCGTCTAAACCGGGGATATCTCTAGACAAATCCTCGTCCTTTTGAATAGGTGAATAATTATTAAAATTATTTGGATTTGAACTAGAAATAACATTATCATTATAAAGCTCAATTGGAGTAACAAATTCCTGATCACTATGCCTACATATTTCAGATTCTTCATCAATACTATCCTCGTCATAATCATCATTGTAATAACATGAAAATGGTCGAACCTCGTCTAAATTAGTGTTTCCAATGCTAGCCTCGTCATCTTGATTATGCAAATAACTATCCTCATTTTCAAGGGTATTATTGGAAACACTGTATTGGAAATTAAGATTATTTCGAGCAAGTCTTTCGTTCATCTCAGCCATCAGCTTGAGGGATTCCTCTATAGAAAGTTTTCTCAATGGTGCAGTTCGTCTATTCATTTCCGACATAAACCTATTTGTTTGCTCAGTTAACTGCTTAAGAGACTCTTCTAAAGATACGGAAGGATCATAAATAGGAACGGAAGGATCATAATAAGGACTAGTTTTCAACAGTTTGATTGTATTGTCCAAAGACGAGGTACTAGCACTATAATAATCCATATTTTCTTGCTCGTATGACCGGTGTGTGTGTGGATAGTAATTGGGCTCACCATGGTATGAACCATAACCTTCAAAAGGGTTGTGTTCCCAACCACTATTTACACTATGGTCGTAATATGAATAATGTCCATTTTGAAACTCAGTCGGATATTCATTGTATTGGCTATTGTAATACCAGTTCGACATTCTTAATTGCAAGGGAATTCTACACAATCACAAACAAGGCTGACTCGACCAAATCAAACCTATAAAATCTATCAAACAACAAGCATGATGGCTCCCTTAGATTGTTTCTAGACCAGCTTCTACTTTTCTAAGAAGCAACTGGGTACAATTTTAGCAAACCTCGTAGGACGATCCGAATAAAGTAAGTCGAAGAGAAGTAGGAGAATCTCAGAGGAGCTTTGATACCCCCACCTCTTTGGCAACGCTTCCCTGGGTTACAAGGCGGCTCTAATCGACTTACAATAATCTTCCTGAACTTTGAGTTAGGCTAACAAGATACCCAATACGATCCTTTTGAATGACTTTCCTATAAGCTCGTTACCCTATCGGTCTCGTTTTAGTCAATATTTTAAGCTTGGGTTCGCGTTCGGTATCGTTTTCCTAAGGCAGGCAAGAAGAGAACGGTGATGAAATCCGAACCCTTATCTTGTATGGCCAGGCCTTGCCCTTTACTAGGAAAATAAATGTCCGTATTCAGAACCTCAACAGATATGCACCTTAAGGAATACAGTAACTCGCTGACAGGGGATTCGCGAGTGTTCAGAATCTTACCTCCCGTTCCAGACGGGGGATGAATCGGTTGTAGTCGACTCGGGCCACTGACTCCTATGTCAGTGTACGAACCCAAGGTGCAGAGACAATATCGTAATTGTCCTCCTTCTCTGCAAACAATTTTTATATTTAAGGATACCCTTCCGTAGGGTATATAAAAATAAAAATAATAAAAATAGTGTCCAAAGTCCAAAAAGTCCAAAAAAAATAAAAGAAAAATTACAAAATAATAAAGAAACCCTAATACAATTTTTTTCTTTTTTTTTTCTTTTTTCTAAAATAAATAAATAAACAAAACCCTAAAAAAATAAAAAATAAAAAATAAACTAAAAATAAAAATAACTAAAATAAAGTTGTCTTCTTTTCCGTTCTTTTCGCTTTAATCTTTTGCTCCAAGTCTTTACGAAATCACCAAACTCCTTGGCTCAATCGTTTTCTTTACGTTCCAAAACCTGTAGACAAAAGACAAATACCCAAAAACGTAAAATAGAACAAAAATAAATAAAAATAAATCTAAAACCCTTAAAACAAGTCCGCATCGGCGGCGCCAAAAATTGATGTAATTTTAAAGTGGTAAGTAAGGTTGTTGTTCACTCGGACTTGTGAAGATTCGAGTTTTTAAATTTAATAAAAATATATACAAAAATATTACAAAGGGTGCGAGAGTTACTGGGACTCAGGATTCCACCAAATTTCATTCATGTGATTCAAATAATAATTCCAATCAATTATAGCTCAAATATTAAAAAATATGGACTCTTATTCTTTGCCAAAAGTAGATTTTTGAAAAGCAATGACTGTAAATCAAAAGCATGATGTATCAAAAATACATTGACTAAGCATACATCATCAAAGAATATCACACCCATTCAATAAAAATCATAAATCAATTAAAAATCAATGCAAATAGTCATAAAAGAATTATTAGAATTACCACATGCGTGAAATAGGGCTTCCTCCGTCATCCCAGTGTTGGGGTTTAGCTCCTTATATTAGAAATATGCTCAAAAGTTGATTTCATTGATCAAATAAGGTGTTTTTATTAGAAAGGACGAGCTATAGTTACAGAAAGCTTGTTGTAAGGAAGGTAATGGTCGCTGAAAGTATTAATCAAAGACAATCAAAACCGATAACAGCTTTCTGTAGTTGAATATAAGACTGCTTTTGCGACGGTTCGTTGTGGGTCAAAGTTCTTCGTGTTCTTCGCGACTGTTCAGTGTGCGTCTTATGTTCTTCGTGTTCTTCAGCTCCGCACCAGCAGAAAACAACAGCAGGTATTTTTCTGTTCGTCTTGATTTCTCACTCCTCAGCCCTTATCATCCCCCCAAACTCTCGACACCCCTTATATATGACCCAACCAATCTATTTATATCAAAAAGAGCGATTAAATCTCTCCAAAATCTTCCGAAATCTCTTTCTTTCTCTTCACGGAAAAGTTGCGGCAATTTCTTGTGTTAGAATTTCCACGCATATCTGGGCTTTCCTTTTGATTCTAAACTCTTCCTTAGATAGATATTAAGCTTTGGGAAGAAAATATTGCCTTTAATCTCTCTAAAATTTCCTAAAATCGGTCACACACGTGACTTTCCATATTTTGCTGTTGAGATCAAAACCCGTCGATTGAGCCCAGTTTAATCGATTTCAACACCCATGTTAGATTCCTAGACCCATAAGGAGTCTACCCTATGAAAATCATAGGTTTAATCGACCTTAAACTCCTCCAAATCACTACCACCAAAGCTGCCAGAAAACAACCTTCACGTTTTTGTTTTCCCGCCCAAATTCAGAATTTGAACGTGAAGGGGAAAGGTTACCCCTTATCCAATGGTCGCCCTTTATCCGTTGCTAGAGTCCGCATAACACTCGTCCCTTGGGTTGCATTTATCAACTTTTCGAGCCAATTTCGCCGCAAAAGCTTATTTCTCCAAAAAACACCTACAAAGAGATAAAATACCAAAATAAGTACAAAAATGGGTACTAACATTATACACAATAGAGATGAAAATAGACACATAAATGCGTCTATCACCCTAGTTTTTGGTTCACAAATCTGAATTTAACATTGGTCTAACGATAATATTGTACTTATTAGTCAAATTATACAATACATTGTAAGGTGCCACATGAGCAACTCCCATCGAACCAAAACGATCAAATGTTTTGACAGAAGTAGAAGGATCTGTTTTTGTTCAGGTATTTTGTCGAACAGTTGACAGTAAATAAATATCAAACATGCATGCAAAAAAAAAAAAAAAAAGGTAGATCCCAGCGAAGATTGATGGTCGAACTTACCAATTCGAGATTTTGGATCTCTAGAAACCCCAAAGTTGTGAATCCAATTCATCTCTATTCGAGGAAGAAAAAAAAAAGAGCTGGGAAGATAATGAAGTTACGGCTGAAAGAATTGAAACCGATATTTTAACTAAAATCTTAAGATTTAAATTGAGGTTGCGTTGGAAAATTGAAACTGAGATTTCAATTGAAATTTTCAGAACTGTTAGTTGATTCTGGGACGATGTAAAAATAGAAAAGAGATCAACAAACATGATTTTCACATGTATCCCTTACTTGTCTCAAATTTACCGAAACGTACGCCTTGTGTTCAAAACACGGAAGGGTAATTTAGCCAGTTCATGTGAAACCGGAGAAATTAGCTATTTTCTTTATATTAATATATATATATATATATGTATATATGTAAGATAAGATAAGATATAAGATTTTTGCTGATGATGTGATTTTGTTTCTTAAAGCAAAGAACTTTAAATTGCATTATGTTCAGGATATTCTTTTAAGTAAAGCTTCGAGTCATGTTATAAATCCTATTAAGAGTGAAATTGTATTCAGTGGGAATATTTCCAGGCATAGGAAGATTGATATAGCAAATTTATTGCAAATGAAACCTATGAGCTTATCTGATAAGTATTTAGGGGTTTCGTTATTCCTAAATTCCTAAATATGTCTAAAGCATTATGTTTCCAACATTTGATTACCATAATGCAACAAAAATTAAATGGTTGGACAGAAAAGTTGGTTTCGCAGGCTAGTAGGGTTTTTCAAATTCAGGTTGTATTGAACTTTGTTGCTTCGTATCAAATGTCTTGCTTTCCATTGGCTATTTCCATGTTACAGCAGTTAGAAAGTATTCAACATCGCTACTGGTGGGGCCATCAATCCAAAAAGGGTTTTAACCCAAAAGCGTGGAGGAAATTATGCATTCCCAAAAAGTATGGAGGTTTAGGTTTCAAAAATCTTAGGAAGTTTAGTTTAGCCCTTTTAACAAAATTGGCTTGGAGAATAGTTACTAAACCTAATGATCTATGCATAAGAGTTCTCAGATCTAAGTATTTTCCTAAACATTCCCCTTTACGTTCCAAGAAAACAAAACACAGTTCTTGGATTTGGAAAGGTAATTACAAGGGCTAAGAAATAGTGCAAAAATACCATGTTTGGGACATTACTACAGGTGAGGAAATTAGTATATTGCAGAATAATTGGCTGTATAGGGAGGATGAACATATAACCGCAGAAAAGTTAGAAAAACCTTCTGATTTTCATTTACAAGATTATAGGTTTGTTGATCAGTTAATAGGTCAGTATGCTCATGAGTGGACAAAATTATGCACATTCATCTCTCTTTGTCCGGTAAGGATATTATTAGGTGGTCTTTAACACCATCAAATAATTTCACAACCAAATCGGTATATAAAGATTTGTTACAAAATCACTGTGTGGATTCTTTACAACAACAAAAAAACATGGTTGCAACTTTCGCATATGGATCTCTTATCCAAATATTTGATTTTTGTGTGGAAATGTCTTCACCACATATTTCCTTTAAAGTCTCGTTTGAGCTTGTTAGGTATTACCTCTGGTGCTTTTTGTCCTCTCTGTGGTTTGTCGCTGAAACATTTAATCATTTATTTGTGCATTGTTAGTTTTCAAGAGCAGTTTGGTTTGATTTTTATCCTCAAGCTCTGCGTGATCAAGCAAACTTTAGTAACTTGTATGATTGGATGTTAAGTTGGTTTGATTCTAAAGCATCACCTGATATGCAAGTTATACATAAACTGTATGTGATTGTATTTTGGAAACTATGGAAGGCTAGATGTAAGGATAACATGAACTCATTCAACAAAATCCTCTTTTTGTTATACATAATATAAAGATTCTGCTAACATCTGTGAATCAGACTTAAGCATTGAATAAAAATTGTGCTCAACATACAATTCCCATGTCTACTTGTTCTAAGGAGTTTCATTTTACCAGGGAGATGCTTGCCGTCAATACTGATTGTCATATAATGTATATTGATGTTTCGGTTAGTACACATTCTGTGATTGTAGGTTGTAGCTTCATCTGGTGCAAGTCATTTGGTGATTTTGGAGCAGCCAAATGATGGATCAGAATCTAAAGCTCTACTGGAAGCAGTTATCTGGGCTACACAACAAAAACTGGAATTTTATTTTGTTTCTCTCTGATAACCTTACACTTGCCAGAGCGGCTAACGAAACATCAAATGCTATGCCTTTGACTAAGTTTTCCATTATAAATGATTGTAAATTAGGGTTTCAGGGTTTCCAAAAAACAATATGTATTACTCGAAACAAAAACCGTACGACAGATGTTTTAGCTAAGTATGCTAAGAAAGGCTTTGTAAGTAGAGAATGGGTACGTTTTCCACCTGATGTTGTCTTAGGATTTACCCATTTAGCTTCGTAATTTTTTTTACGTGTGTTAATCTATCGGTTACCTTCTGGAAAAAAAAGTAAAATTAAAAAATAATCAAATAGACCCATGCCGGATTTTGCATGGGAAATGTCCCGGGGATCAGCCACTAACCCCGAATATATTCTATAACATTTTCGCGTTTTTTTTTCTTCCTATAAGGCCAATTTTTCCTCCACCAACCGGACGTCACGGCCCGCTTTCTAAACATTTTTTTCTCAACTCAGCTTAGCTCGGCGTGTACATTCTTTCCCTCTTGTTGCAGCTTCAATACATACCACATACATACCTTGAACCTTGAACAACAGTCTATCTCGCAGTCATGGGCGACGAGCATCTCCAACTCCAAAACTCTAAAATTCTAATCTGATCAATATCGATTTCGTAAAGAGAAAAACCCTAATTAATTAGTGATGGATCCAGAACAAACCTTCATACGGGTTCAAGAACGATTCTCACAGATGCTAACACCAAGAATACGAGCTACTCTTGAATATTTTTATTTGATTGTTGCTGTTTTTCTTTTCTGTTTGTTGGTTGTCATGCACGCCAATTATGTCCAACAGGTACAATTTCAATCTCAAATTCTCTCTCATTTTTTATTTTTTTAATAACTTTTAGGTTATTGCACTGAATGAATCATGTAATTGGGGCATCGCCATTAGTAAACAAACGTTTCTTCTATCTTCTTTGATGATTATTGGGTTTGTGAAGTCTTGGAATTCTTACACTTCAGTAAGCAATGGGAATTTTTGCACCTTTGACTCTCAAATACTGCGCCACTACTATGCCAGACATTCAATTTTGTTATTTTGGAATGATTTTTAGGTTCTGAATGCTTGATTTTGTATTTATTTATAGCCTGGCTGTTCAAGTGAGCTTTCTCTTGTCGAAACATCAGATGCACAACTTGTTCACATCAAGGTATGCTTTCTATGCTACACATTCTAGTGTTGTTTTACCTACTAAATTCTTTCTATGGCTAGTATTGGATAGGTGAAGTAGCTTATGTAGAAGCTTTGATCAGATCAGGTTTAGGCATTGTTTTAGAGAAACTTACTTCTCTGCTGATATTTTAGCTAATAAAGGTTCTGTTTGGAAAGAAGAGAAATATTAGTGTCTAGAGGTAAACCTAGTGCCTAACACTGCTTATTTTAGATTTGTTAAATAGATTTTTGTTTTTTTAGCTTGTCTTCGGGAATGTTGAAGATGAGTTAGTTGTTCTGGTACATTTCTCCGGTGTTTAATTATTTTTCTTTTTGTGATTTTGTGGAAAATATTGTTATTTTGCCTTCTGGTACTGAACCTGTTGTATATCATTCCACATTTTCTTGCTTAATCCTATACTTCTGTTTACAATTGCTTCTATGTGAATGCACAGGCCTTAGAAAACTCCCACTTTTGGTCTTTGTATCATTTGTTTTGCTTCCGGTTTAAAACTGAAGTTTTCATATTGAGCCTGAAGCACCCCAGATTTTTGTGTAGGTGACTCCGGCAGGTTACAAGTAAAAATGGCACATAAGACTTAGTCATGTCTTTCTCAAAATGATAGTAATGCATAGAATAAACCACTAGTTCCGAGTAGAAATATCACTCTGTGTTTTTTGTGTTAATAAATCGTTTCAGTTGTCTATGCAATGCTGCTGCGTGTAATTCTATTTCATAAAACGGGTAAATAACTTAGTTGAAGTCCACATTCATAGGGCAAATGCTGTCTAAGAAATTATTTTTCTGTGAATCTCCAGTGTCTATTATTGTATTTTAAGCATATGATTTCCAAGCCAAATTGTCATAGAAATGATAAGAATACTTCCAAAATTTTCCTCTTCTCTTACAGATAACCAGCATTGTGTTACTGAGTGCATCTGAATCGGATGAATTTGAAGAATTAGATCATCAACTCTCGACAGAGAACTTGGAGGTTCCAAATGTAAATGGAGATGGATTAATGTCTTTGGGTGCAAAGTTTTGGTCACATTTGATAGGGTCAGGAGCTAGGAGAAGTAGATTAGTGTTAAAATCTTGGAAGACAGACAGCGAATATGTAGCATCTCAAGGTGATAGCTCAGTTGACTCTGGCAGCAGATCTAAGACTGATATTGTTGAGACGGATATAAAGGTTGATGCCGAAGATCCAGACCACAGTCTGCCTGTGTCTGCCATGGAGTCCGTTAAATCTGTAATTATGCGCCTATGTGGGAAATGGCATAGGCGTTTCTCTTCCTTGTGGGTAAATGTAAAACATCTCTTGTGGAGCATCAGCCAGTTAAGGGTAACTAAAAACACAATACTTCTTTTTAGTTTGCATGTAGCACCATTCTGCTACTTGCTAAACAGCTTTCCTACTTATTATCATGAGCTGTCAATTGCATAGCATGTCAGCTCTACATCTGTTTTTAAAAATTCAAAGTTGGTTTTCAGGTGTTCATTTGATATTGTTTTAAGGATATAAAGTTACCTAGGACACAAAGTTGCACTTAATTGAGACTTAGCATGTTGAACAGAATTTGAATCACTTTTACTGCTTAATGCATTCCTTTCATGTAGCTGACCTCAGGAGCATACTATTTGCGGTGAGAACAACAAAATTCTTTCTTCTAATTAAAGTCTTGGTTGCAGAGTATTGCAGGAATAAACGGAATAAACATGCCTATAGATGTCCCCAAGTGGTTGCATATGTTTCACTTGGATAAGATTAACTCATTTGCAGGTAATCCCCATCCCTTCTAAGTTATTTAACTATCAAAATGTATTTTTAATATTCTTTTGTTTTATTTACATATTATAATTAGTTAATTACTTATTCAGTCAGTTGCACTTGCGAGTTATACCCTACTTGACTAGAAGTAACTATTATTGGATGTCTTACGTTGAACCTACAACGCGCCTGAATTGCTGGGACTTCTTTAGTTGTTGACTGAACTTCTAAGTTGGGTTGAATTGACTTCATAGATGAACTTAGTGGTCGAAGTTCAGCAATTCACGGGAATTACATTTTCTCTGCTCTGAAGTTCTCTTTAATGATTTTCTTCAACTGTTAAAAAGATCTATTGGTGGCCAAAAAATAGAGGCAAACATATTGTTTGGATCGCAGAAAATAACCATCTCCCTTAAATCGCTGGACTATTTTTGAGTTCTTTTGGCTCCTTTCATTAGTCTATTCTATTTTCATTTTTTGATATTTGAAATAAACTATTTAAAAAGGGAAATCACAAGTTGATGGTCAGATACTCAACTTTCTATATTTGCATTGCTTAATGAGATTTCTTTTTTGCCTTGGCTGTAACTTCGTGTTCTATGTGAGTTGCTATATATTTTGTTTTCACTCTTTCTCACTTCTAGTAACTGGGCCACATTTTTGCCTCCAATCTACCATTTAGGTTTGTAAGTGTTTACAGTTGACTTCTCTGATTTTGATGCTATCCATTTAAGAATCCAATATATATATTTCTCAATTGGCAGTAAGGGCATTTTTAATAAAAGACTCTCTGGTCTTGCCGCTTATATCTTGGTTATTTTTCATCTTAATTGTCTTTCCTCTATCTTGGATGGCTGAGTTGCATGCTTTTGCTGCTTTTCACAGTTCAATGGCTTGAGAAGAGAGGGAGATCTTTTGAGCCTACTTATTTATATACTGTGGAGAAGGTATTCACCTCATACTTTTACTAGGAAAAATATAAAAATGATATGTTGTACACGTTTCCACCTTGTCACCATCACTACATATTTAGCTTTGTTCCGCAGGGTTATTTCTTGCTGTCTGAAGATGCAAAATCTCGAAGCAACATACGCACTGTTAACATTAGCATTTCTGCTCGACATTCTTGCCTTGGAAACAGGTTCCTAATTCTTTATATCTCTGTAAATTACCATAGTTTGTCCGACTTGTGTGATCTTTATTTTCTGTAGCAGTATAGTGATCATTTCGCAGTTACTTCAAGGGGAAGTCCATGCATTAACTAAATATATGAAAATAAAATTCACCAAGCTTTTAACTTTTACCTATAGATAGCTGTGGAGTCCATTTTAATTTCGACTAAAACTATAATTTTTGTTTTATTTTTATTTTTTTATAATTATTACACATACAGATTAAATTTACAATTTAAGGTGTCTCTGCCCGTGAACCTAGTCAATGATACCCATATAGAGCGAGAAAAACGATATACTTAGTTAACAAAAAAAGAAAAAAAAAGGAAGTCTGCCAAATACGTTGCGACCTCACCTGAAACAGGGGAATCTCCAAACCTATATTGTTTTGTTGTGATATAACTCTATAATAGTCTGATTAAAACCTTCTATCTCTAACCTTTAATAGTGTGGCACCACATATCTAGCTTAGAATCTGAATTCATACCTTCAACCATTGTTCCATCATGTTGAGATTCGAGAATTGTACCGAGTGCCATTAATAATTTGAAGTTTCTGAAGAAATTACAAGAAAATGAGAAACAGTTAAAACTATTGAGACAACCTCAAGAAGCTGGGTATCAAGCTGAACGTTGGCACATAACATGACATTCAGAAATAAAATCGTATTTTTGGATTGAAGCTTCACTTTGAATGTTGATGATTTACTTTTGAAAATTTTGGCACATTATAATATTTTGATGTAATGTGGTAATGCTTGTTGTTACTGTTTTGAAAACAGCTTCTGTGCGTCTCATCTCCATTGTTGGAACTCTTTTTATCTTACAGGTCCAATAACTCCTCATAAGAAGACCCGTTGGATATATTATGTATAAATTTTGATAATTAATTAATTGAGTTCTTCTGAGCAAGGAAGTATAAAATTGTCACAGAATATTCATAAAGTAGTTACCTTTACAGGTGGCAGCAACTTATCATCAACAGATTTGTCGGATATGATACAATTTTGATGAATAGTTTATTGAGCTCTCCTGGTCAAGGTAATAACATTTACTTCCAGACTGAAATCTTTTGGTAATGTATGAGTTTTTTTTTTTTTTTTTGGACAAATAATTATTTTCTTTCTAATTAGGATGTTTTTCATATTCTATGCTATTAGTATCTTCTTGATAAAATGTGAAAGCTATTGCCTATCTGAACTTGCTGGAGCGAAGGTGATTGCAAACTTCAATCTAATTCTAGAATCCCAAAATCTAGACAGTTTTTTTATAGTTCTATCATGCTATGAACAGCCTAAGTAGCATAGTCAGTTTGATATAATAATTTATCAACAGATAATGAACCCTTTATCCAAAAAATTATATTTCGATCTCCTCGTGACCACGTCCCCTTTAAATATTAATGTTGACGTATTTTCAAGCACTTCACTGTGGAGATATGATTAATATGTATGGGAACTCTTTTCATGAAGTAAGTAGCAAAACTCACATATAAAGGCATGAGTTTATATACCATGTTACTATTGTTCTGGAGTGTGTCTAAGAATATCACATTTGATAAAGGTGTAGGACTGCAGGTAATCTGCAAATATTAGTTTTACAGCCATATTTTTGTTCTTTTGATGCTATATCGCACAATTCTAATTGTTTTAGTATTAGTTGAAATTACTTCGTGATAAAGCGCCTAATTGCTTCAAGGTTTGTTCCTTAACAAATTAATAGCATATTGAGCAGTTAAACCTCGATTTGTTTGCAAATATATTAGTGCATTTTCCATTTGGTTTGGGAAAATCCAGTTAAATAAATAATTGAGTGCATTGTTTCCATGAGAAGTCTCTCTATTTTTTATGTATGCACAAATATATCTGTGTGTGTTTGCGCGTGAGAGTGTCAGTGTGTGTCTGTACGTGTTTGTATGTTACATATAGAAAGAGCCCCCTCTACTGCAGTTTGTCTGTGAGGATATAACCCATCTCGAAGATGCCGTTCTTCACCATAAGCCAATTAATCATAGAGCAAGCCCCTTCTTTCAATATTTTGAAATTAATGGTCATGAGATGTCGTCTTCTGATGGTAATATTTAACAAATGGATGATACAGCACGAACTAAATGGATATAATTTATGCGTCCCTTGGGATCGTTTACATGACTACCCCAACAAGATGCCGTATAACCTTGTATGCATAAACATGTTTGGTTTAACCTGTACCTTTTGCGTTTGGATATAATGGATATAATGAACGGACTCTGCTCTGGTTTGTTCATATGGGGATAGGTACAGCCGGTCATGCAATGGCTTGATCTGTGCAGCAAAAAGGGATGCAATTTTCGTATTTTGCGTACCTTTGTTTGTTTGGTACATGAGTTACCTTAGAAGACTCAAATTGATAATCAATTAAATAGTAATTCTTGTTCTTTAAGATTATAGCCCACCTTACCTTGCCTTTTGAATCGGGAAGACCCTAGTTTTCTTTGGTGCACTGTAATGTATATCCTGTCAAGATCTTTGTTCCTAGGTTTTTGTTTTGTGCTACAGTAGTGTGATATTGTTGTATCCTTTTTTGGCTGCAATTTTGTATTCTTACAAATGCCATCAATAAAGAGACATAAGACCAGGTCGTAATTATTTTCCTTCGAGGATTATGTTGATAAAGTTTATTATGCATGCAATTGTCTTGGTTGCTCATTGCTTGATGCATTTGGTATTCCATGCAGGTTATCTGTACAACTATCAGACGAAGGAATTCTATGATCTTAGTTATGCACGCGAAGTAACCGAAGGTTCTACCAAATTAGGAGGTTTGTCCTCTGAATTCATTTCTTACTATACTAAAGAAACTCATATATTCTGGTTAAGTTTTTTTTGCAATTCCGTGGGTTAATGTGTGAAGGGAAGTCCAGTAGACAGCTGTTGGCTAGGTTTTAAAATTGAAAGTTCAAGATTTTTCATTTTTGCTCCTTGTACGTGTTGAACACAGACACGAAACCAAAAAGCTCTCATGCTAATACTTAGAAAAGTAACCTTCTGAACCATTAAATCGCAAAATATAGGATCCCTCAACTCTATGTCAGTATGTAATGCATGTCAACTCCTTGTCCCATGTGTAGATCTTCATCCCTTCCTAATTAGACATTTTAGCCATAATTTGGCTCCTAGAATATCTCGCGTTGCATACAGTTTGTATTCTGCAATCTTTTCATATAAGCAATGATAGCAGTAGTACGTCACAAGTCTGTAGGCCAAGTCATGTAAGTAAATCAAGGTATCATTGTGGTTCAATATGCACAAACAGAGTATACACGTATGTGATTTGTTACATACTTGGTAATGTAAGAATCTGTATCTGGATAAAAAAGCTGGCAATTATTCCATTCAAATATTCTGTTAATGTTCTTTTTTTTGCGGGGAGTACATAAAATATGCCTGAAACAAATTTAAAGCATCTTCCATCATTTAAAATATTTCTCAACATTCTTGCTCGTGGATTTTTTGGGAGTAAATCAACTTTGTAAAGTAAAAAGTTAGTGTAGAAGCATAAACGTCAACATCATAGCAATAAAAATATCACACTACTACACAAGGTATGGAGAGTAGCAATTATTCCATTTCAAATCATTCAAAACAAATCCTCCAATGTACTAAGATACTTAAAGCCATTAACAAAATTCAGAAGTGTGCAAAGATGGAGGTTTTTTCCTCATGTTAGATGCACTGTAATAATCATATAGTTAAATGGGGATTTTACCTTTGTTGGTCTCTTCTCCATCCAGACTATCTCGTAACTAAGTGCGGTGTGCTCATTATGTCGCTCTTTGTCTTCTTCACAACGACGATGTCAGTGTCATTCACGCTGAGGGAAACCCAGACTCGGATGCTGAAGTTTACAGGTACAGCTGCACTCTGTTTACTTATACATGTATCTGCTTATGTGGGCCTTGGAGACCATTTTTTTTGTCCTGTCCTATTGAGTCTGGTCTCAGTATAGTATACTAGAAAATTTTGACTTGCATATTTGACTCCTAACTTCCTGCGTCATTTAAATTTTCCACAGTGCAGCTTCAACACCATGCCCGACATCAACTCCCAACTTTCCAGTTGATCTTTGTGCATGTAATTGAGTCGCTGGTCTTTGTTCCGGTAAATATATGTTTATTATCTTATTATTCTGCTTATGTTATAGTAATTTTTATATGTAGAGCCCATATCTTCCTGTACTTCTCCTGCTCTTATTTTAAAATTGATTCTGCAGATTATGATCGGCATCCTCTTTTTTCTGTTCGAGTTTTACGATGATCAACTCCTGGCTTTCATGGTCTTAATTCTTGTCTGGTTATGTGAATTATTTACACTGATCAGGTCTCTCTCCCTCTCTCTCTCTCTCACACACACACACGCGCACACAAACACATAGATGAGATATGTAGTTTCCTTTACCAGCAAACTTTAGTCGGATACTTTCATTGTAGCATTTAGCCATTTTAATTGGCAACTTTTCCTTTTCCTTTTTTGTTGTTCACCAAAGGGTGTAACTTGTCAAGTATAAGACGACCACTAAGCTGATTAATATTGAGTCTGCGTCTGGGCTAGCATTATTAACCCTTTCTGTGAAACCTTTTTACATCCATATATTTTCAAATTCACATACATCGTTTTACTTTTGCAGTGTTCGGACACCCATATCGATGAAGTTCTTCCCGCGTTTCTTCTTGCTCTACTTCCTAGTGTTTCACATTTATTTCTTTTCTTATACATATGGTATGCTTCTCCCGGTCCTCATCAGTAAATAGTTCGTTTACATATATTAAATTTAATTGTTTGAGGTTAATTTCATTGCCCACGAGTAACAGATCGTTATGTTTTCTTAGGTTTTTCATACTTGGCCTTCGCAACAACTGCAGTGTTCATGCAGCACCTTATATTGTATTTCTGGAACCGCTTTGAGGTAAACTTGACTAAAATGCATAACCTGAAATTATGTAGTGTCAAATTGGAAGTAGCCTAAATGCCTAATTGCTTGATTTATGCTCCTGGTGCTTTTGAACCTTCATCATTATCTTTCCATTATTAGGTCCCTGCACTGCAAAGATTTATACAGAACAGACGAACTCATTTCCAGCAGCAACCAAACATACACATTACCTCATCGACAATCCTTGCTTCAACGCTTCACATAGCGAGATTAAACATGAGGAACCCAGTTCCAGTCCCACTTCATGTCAATAATCAGCATTCTACTGAGCATGCGCAGAGGCCTGATTCTACTGCAGTTCCTGCTCCTGTAACTGTCCCTGCTGGGATCCCACCAAATGATACTGGTGCTGGTGCACTTAATGAAAGACCCAACAATTCACAGTTGCAGTCACAGGAACGACCACCTCCAACTACAGGAGCTGCTAATACTAGCTTGTTGAATCCAATCAGTTCTCTGTTGTTGGGTATCTTGGGAGGTGCTTCTTCAGAAAGCTTGAGCTCGTTCCGTTCTCTTTTCAGAGATGTAAGAGACAATCAAGGCCAAATTTACCCAGATTCTCCTCGGCAACAAGAGATTAACAACTCATCCACACCCCCTGTTGCACCTGCAAGACAGAATTCTTCCACAGGAACCACAGTAGATCAATGATGGGGTACGAAACGTTGCGGTGGAAGAAAATTGGTGTTGCATTCTCTTTGATACATTATGTGCATTCACTGGTGCTCTATACTGCAGAACTTTCTGATGATGACGAAAATGTAATTTTCCGAGTGATAGTGTATGAACTTCATTTAATTCCCAAATTTGGGTTCAGCAAAAATTACACATGTCAAGATACATTTGTATGTAAATAACTTAGTAATTAAAAACCTTTTGAGAAACCTTTAACTTCAATTTTCAATTCCTATAAAACATAAACAGCTAACCTCATCAAAGTCACCTTTATGGTTTATGTTATTCATATTGCGCAGCTGTTGTTACTTCCATTGGCGATTGCATAGGAAAAAAGAAAGAGAGAAGCATATAATGGAGGAGTAAGACAACTTCAAGAAAGGAAATCAGGTTCATATTATTTTCTTATGATAATCTTAGACTACATGAAAATAGTTGAAGTAGAGCCAAAACAACACATATTGATACCCAAGGAGAAGATTGAACTGAACGATGTGAAACGTACATGATTGATCTAATTAAGAAATGTATGCTAAAAGTTCCTCATGACGCTCAAATTCAGCCATTTCATTCTTACCAAAGATAGCTGTTGCTTCAATTCCATCTCCTGAACTAGTATCCTTCAACCAAACAAGATTCTTCAGAGGTGCAGTACAAGCATCTACCCATGTTGGCTTTCCCCAACCAAAATCTGCTTCATATATTGGAAATCTACACCAACTACTGAAGTTGAGCTTCACTGTTTGACCGCTTAAACTATTTTCCCCGTCCGTATCCATGGCACTTAAGAGGGTATCAGAACTTTGTAGCTCTCTTACATAGTCACTGCCGATATTCTTGAAGGAATCCTTAATTTTGCCCACCAAATCATGATCTTGTGTGTCATCATTTTTCATGACAGCACATATTGCACGCGACATGGTATACATATTCCCAAAAGAGTTTGTTGGCAACGGCGGAACCATCCTCGTCCTCATATTTACTGCATGTGCCGCCTCATAAACCCTTGCAGCAGCAGATGCAGATCCCTTGTTTTTGGCTTGATCTATATCTATGAAACACCTCCATATAAGAGCCGACAGGGCTTCAACCCGAGTTGGCTGGCACTGTTCTATAGCATCACTGGATTCTTCAAGGATTACGCTTTTTGCCTTGAGTTCAGCTAGTTTGGAAGCTCCGAACACGAAACTTTTGGCCACTAATACTTCATCTGTCACAGGTGGGGGTGTAGAACCCAGTAAGTCTTTCCCTGCAAAAAGAGATTGCAATTCGAAAGTTGGACCTTTTATTTGCTGACAATGATCATTACTAGAAATACCTCGCGCAACAGTAGCCCAATCGTTGATGAAAGCCATGATTGAAGATCCATCAGCTAGCTTGTGAGAGATGCACAAACCAATCACTATGCCACCACAATTGTCAGAAACATTTACTTGGACGGACAGGGGCCTATTCGCCGATGATACTTCAGGGGGATATGGATTGCATGGAAGCAATTCTCGCACTCGGTCATAGACATTAGGATGTCGGATAAGCTGAGATAGTTGGCAATTGCTTACTTTGGTTTCAAAGTAGTCAACACCATCATCGTTGCAGTCTACAAAGCTATTCTCAATAACCTTACCAGCCAACGGATAGAATTACTCAAGGTTTCAGCTAATGAATTCTTAACTACTCTACAACGATCGTGTATTTCACCGCTCTCCCTTTTGCTATTGTCGTTGCGAAGGAGAGGGACATAAAATGAAGGAGCAAGCTGATCAAGAAGGGATAATTTGAAGGACTTGAGGTGAGATGGAGTTGGGCATGAAGGCTTGATGTTTTCTTTTAAAATTAATTCAACTTTCATCATTAAGATTGCGATGAACAATTAGCTAAGTTCTGGGCAATAATATATGCTGCTGGTTACCTCACTAGTAGACAACTAGCTTATATTATTCATACACCAGACTCCAGAGAGCATATTCCTGGTAAACCAATAATAATCAAGAAAATTATTAAATGTCTGTAACGTTTAGTGTCACAATTAGGTGCGAGATGTGGAAAAAACTGTAATTTACAAGTAAATTATTCTAGCGTTATGCTTCCATGAGTGGGAAAGACAGGAACTTTATAAGTAATATATTTTCGATAATGACATTGAAAATGGGGGACTAACGACTTCAAAAAGTTGGTAGGGGGAGTCCTGCGTCTCGCATTTTCCTGCGTCTTGGCTAAGTACTGCCCCTGTCCCTGACATATGCAGAACTCTGCCAGAACTGAGAAATGTTTGATCAGTATTCTCTATTTGGTGTGTTGAACTTGCACTAGATTATTCTCATCCATGTACCTGGGGAGCGAAATTCTCTACACCGGTGGAGCAAATCTTGCAGTTGGATCAGAAATAGCTGGTAAAGTTCATACAAAGAAAGAATGACAAGACTATCAAGCTGAACTCCCCAAACTATTATTTGTCATCATAATCAAGAAAACATTAAAAAAATAAATAAAACAATGATAATAATTGCCAAGTTTCTAGGATAGCAGCTCTACAAAATTATTCTTGGATGTTGAGGTAGTGGGTGAGAACTTATTCAACTTACAGGAAATTTGTGCATCACGACATTATTAGTTCCCTAAATGCGTGCCTATGTGATCATACATCATGCCTGCACAAAACCCATAAACTTGCGCAAGTCACAGAAGTCCATCACTTCACTCCATCACTGCGACACCCCCAATCGCCTTGAGTTTCTCTATAATACCATCGGCCTCCTCCTTGGTAACTCCTTGCTTCATTATAACTGGCGCCTTCTCCACTAGTTCCTTAGCCTCCTTCAATCCTAGACTAGTAAATGCTCTAACCTCTTTGATAACCTTGATCTTTGAGGCTGCATCGAATTTCTCAAGCTTAACATCGAATGCTGTTTTCTCTGCCTTCTTCTCTTCTACCTTCGCAGACCCAGCAGAAGCCCCGCCTTGAGAACCAAGGTCCGTACATTCTGAGTCAATTCGTTGCATTTTAGGATGATCTAGCTTGTTTCGAAGAGTGGGACCAACCTGTGCGAGTTCTTCGGGAGGTAAGGCAGACATACGTTCAGCAAGCTGAATGATCTTGTCAGATGGTGGGGGTTTAGGGCCATATGGATCATAGGAAGTTGGGTATCTATAAAGCTTTGGCGGATCCTTTGGATCTCTGGGAACATACTTATGGATGAAACGACATTGCGGCAGACCAACTTTTTCGAGGAGAGTGGGAGGGATACGAGTAGTTCGGAGAAATGGAATGAGCTTCATGGTAATAAATAAGGGGAAATCAACTTTTCATGAGATGAAGGCAGCGATTCTCACTCCCTTTCCCCGCAAATACAATAGGCTATATATGTAACACCTTTTGCCTACAAATTCAGAGAAACCAGGACATGTCATGCAATTGTATACAAAAATATCCTCTAAACTTTTTACTTTCTAAAGGTAAATATATTTAATACCCCTGAAATAAGAGCCTGATTGGTTTAGATTTTGAAAATTGTTTCCCAATTCTGTTTTCTAAGATTCTTGAAAACAGCATTTTTCTGTTGTTCTCATTTTCTTTCAGACTCAAAACCAGGTTTGGTGTGCATTTTATTTTATTCAAGAGCCAAAAAAGAAATGGTAATGACCAAATGACGTAAAATAAAGGCTAAACTCAGAAACAAGTTTAGAAATGCACACACAATTAGAAGTTGTAATGAATGCCATATCCATAACATTGCATATGATGATAAGGCAAGTCAAGTAGTGAATCACTATGGTAAAACAAATAGCGTCCAAGGTACTGTTTTTTACCTGTAAGCTCTATACCTCTTTTACGCACTAAACTCCGTACCCCTGTTCCTGAAGAAAATCAAAAAAGCTCATCAAAAAAATGGCTAAATAGTAAATACCAGATCAAACAGTAAAAATTTCATTTACAGTTTCACACAACGTATAATTAGCCAACATTTGATGATCTGGTAATAGTTGTCATAGTCAAGTTATATGCCGAAGTTTGAAACAGAATCAAGTGAACAGTATGAGAAATATTGTTTCTTCTTTTTTCAACAAACTTAAAGAGGCAGAAATTCGTTTGGATGGTGTATGGAGTAACTCATCCGACTCCTCCGGCACATCTCAAGTCCTTAACACAATGTCAAAAATATTCAAACTCCTGTGCAGGTGCCTTAAAGGTAAAGCTAGCTAGCTGAAATGTGGCATCCAAAATCATAACACACCTAGTCAAAGATAGAACTGAAATGTGGTATACAACCAATAACACTATAGACTGATGATGAACTGACCTGCACTTGCAATAACACGATATAAGACGCCAACTCCGTGATTTTCTTTGAACCGAAGAGACGACTGAACCAAATGAATGCATATACAGAATTGAAACAGAAATAAGTAAATCAGATACAATTAGAGTAGTCCACCAAAATGTAGTTCATAAAACCAATAAGAAACTATACCGAAAAAACACTGAATTCTTCCTCCAAATTTACTTTTTACTAATTCTGACAATGGTTAGGATCACATCAACATTGTTTCAAGAGCACATAAGCATCCAATCTAAACAACCAGATCTTCACTAAGAATTAAAAAACATAATACCAAAGTGTATTCCGTGGATGATTGGATCAACTCCTTGGTTTATATACAAAAAATAAAAAAATACAATTTTACATACAAATTGCAATTTATCAACACTCGTGACCAAACAAAATCATTGATGAGCAAGAGCCATAATCATCTTCCATAACATTTCAACAAGGAAGAGGATCCAATGAAACATAAATAGACAGAGTCAGAGAGAAAGAGGACACTGCCTGTGAAGATGGATTATTTCTGCTGACATGAAAAGAAAACCCAAGAAAAGGTTTGATCTTTAAGTGAGTTCTACTACTAATATATTGAGGTTCTTGGGAGGAAATGAAGGAAATTCTAACAGAGATTTTAACAAACAGAAGAAGGGCATTCAAATATCTAACTAAATCCCTAACCAAAAACTCACTAATCATAATTTTGAGATACATTGTAATTCAATTTACATAATCCAATCAGCAATTTGAATCAAAGACGACGAATTTACAGGTAGGAAAGTTGTGTACCTCTAAATGAATTTAATGGAGGAAATGCTCAGAAACTCCTTTAACGGTGCAGCCGCTCGTGCTGGTGCTGTTGAGAGATTGAAACTTAAGACTGTCCCCGGAGTAGATCCTGCATCTAAATGATTCGCAGTCTAAGTGAAAGATTATTTTTTTTTCTTTTTCGTTTTCTTCTTTTTTTTTTTTTTTTTTTTTTTTTTTTTTTTTGTTTTTGTTTAAAACCCTAAAAACCCAAGGCGAGTTTTGGAGCGTGAAACGCCAAAGAGTTAATTCTCGGGTGGGTGTCGGTGCTGAAATATAGAATGTGGCGCAAGGGTTGTGGCACAGGCGTGGTTAAAGGAAATTTTCGGGGTTATGGAATGTTAACTTAAGTTAGGAAAGTTACATGACGGTGTGTTTTGGAGTATTTCCCAAGTTTTAGGTTTCCTAATCGCAGAGGATTCTCCCGGTATGCTACCTATATAAGGAGGTGCAAAAACAGAAAAGATACATAAGCTTGTGTAGGTTTTGTGAGAGAGGAGGTAGTCTTTCGGTGCGAGGCGTAACGAAAAGGCTCCCTGTCAATTTTGCTTTTTGTGTGAGTTTGTTGATTTTTTGCTTATTTGTGTGATTTTTCTGTCGATTTTGCTTCTTGTGGAGTTTGTTGATTTTCTCCCTTATTATCTGTGTGAGTTTTTTTTATGAAAAATAACTATTCATATAAGAAGAGCTTTATCACTTATAAATTCAGGTCTTTAGGCACAGAAAGAAAGAACGAACAATCTCTTCATTTTCGATTTTTTCTCTCTCTAGTTTTTGTATTTTTGCTGTTACCTTGATTTCTGAGTTATCTACTTGTAAGAATAGAGATTTGGTAGATTGATCACCTCGTACCATATTATTTTTAACAACAATAATGCCTAGGTTTCATCGTGGAGATTTGGTTGAAGTAAGTAGTAAACAAGAGCGATTATTAGGCTCATATTTTGAAGCAACAATAATTAAACAAACCGAAAAGAATGAGTTTTTAGTTGAATTCAAAAATTTATATGAAAACAATGAGAAGCGTTTGTTGAGAGAAATCGTTCATGCTGCTAAAATTAGGCCGATTCCACCAGAAATTAAGGCTTCATATTTCAATATTTATGACCAAGTCGATGTTAACGGTAAAGACGGATGGCGGGTTGGCAGAATTACTAAAAGAGATCAAATTCGAATCAAACATACCGGTGAAGATTGTTCAATATACTCTGTTTACCTTTCTTCCACTGGAGAAGAAGTTGCATACCGAAAGTCGAAGTTGAGGGTTCATCAAGAATGGGTAAATGGAAAGTGGGTTCGTACTACAAAATTTTGTAGAAGGAATTATACTTACGGTTAAACTTTACCTGAGTCAGGAATATCCTTGTGACATTCTCGGCTCAAAGGTACTTTTGTCATCTCACTCGTATTTCCAAGATTTTAGACGAATCTTGGATGTTTAATTATTAGTTTAGGTATTTTAGTACTAAAAATAATAAGGTTAGGAAGATTTGAATTTTCAACTTTGTCGGCTACAGTCATCTAACACTATAGCCTCGTCTTTCATAAAAGCACAATTTGTAACAATTTTCTTTCACAAAAGCACTTTGTAACAAACTTGCAAAAAAAATTTTTTTGTCGGCAATAGACAAGAACGGTAGCCTCAGTTAAGATTGCTTCTTTTCCTTTCTTTCACAAAAGTACTTTGTAACAATTTTTCTTTAACAAAAGCACTTTGTCACAAATTTGCGATAATTTTTGGAAAAAAAAGTTGTTGGCAATAACGAAGAACAGTTGAAGTAAATTGTAAACAAGAACGGTTTGGGGCCTCAAGTTATGAAAATATGAGATTTTCAAAAATTTGAGAAGCGTTTGTTGGGAGAAATCGTTCATTCACCTTTGAGTTGGAATTCAAAGAACATATAACTGCGCTAGGATTAGTAGTTATCCTAATAACTTATCTAGATACATATGTGTTTGTCCTATCCCCTTTGGTTGAGATTTGTAATTATCCGGAATAAACACCGATGATTCATGTCTATCTCGTGCATATCCACCAAAGATTCATGTATATCTTATTATTTTTCTGTTACAATATGTAATTATCTTTAATAACTATCATAATCCTGTTAGGATTTGTAGTTATCTTAAGTAACTACTAAGATTTGTATTTATATAAACAATTTTAATTCTCATCCTTATAAACAATCCTCGTCAAAATCCTATATCTTTGTCTGTGAGGAGAGATGAAAGAAAAAGTCTGAATATGCATTCGAACCCTTTTCTGAGTTAACTCATCTAATAGCTTAGTCACCGATCTTCCGAAAAACTTTTCAAACCGAATGAAAATATTTTTATCTCTCTAAGACCAAACTTGGAAAACTAGAAAGAATCAAAATTGAAGAGAATAATAAGGGAGTCTAAAGTTCTTGGTAATTATGTCATGGCAAATGAGAATATGGATAAAAGGAATAATGCTTATAATCAAGGTTGTGAAATGTAAATCACAGAGCGAATCGATTTTCAATTTTGAGAATCGAATCGTATATTAAATCGTGAATCAAAGATTCATGGTTGATTATTAAATCGTTACATCATGCCTATAAATATCATTGAACGAAATAAAACATGCTTAAGTTTTAATCTTTAATGCATGAGGAGTATACATAAAAATATATGTTTAGTATTAACAACAACCAATGATGATTTGGTATAGTAGAGAAAGGTCTACTTATATTAGCAGGAGCTCCCGGGTTCAAATTGCATCAATTTAGGAATCTCACCGATTTACAAAAGATGCGGTTCATAAATACGATTTGAATCGATTTGGAGAATTTCGGATCGAATCGTAAGATTCAACTCGTGAATCGTACGTTTTTCACAACCATGTTTATAGTACTTTCAAACAAATGTCTTCAAGGAGAAAATAGGTGGAATAATGGGGACGAAGACTTTATTTTTCATCTAGAAATTAAAGAGAATGAATAGGGGGTATTTATGAAGATATCCAGATTTGACCGAAGTAAAATAAATAAATAATATCATATGTACTCACAAAGGGTGAGAAGGAGGTTGGATGATGGAGTATTGGGGAATGTCTTAAGATTTTAATAGGGAAGCAAGTACAACCACAATTACTTCCTGGTAGTAATGAATTTCATACTAAGGGTATCAAAAGGCTCCTGCAAGGATAAAACCTCAAGGGTGGTAGTTGTCACCATTAATGGCAATATAAAGGGGCTAAATCCATATTCCAAAATTTTGAATAGGTTTATGAAATTGAATGTTGCATATTAGGATAAGGCTACCTACAATCTAAATAACGATAATTATAGACGGCAACATGGAAACCGGTAGAATGGATAATTGAAGGGACCAAAATTCATATCAGAAGATGGGTTGTCAAGACTCAAGACTGAGTGTACTCCCCTTTCCTTCAGAGAAAACATAACGTGGTTCAAAATCAAGGGACTTCCATTGACATATTGGTATAGATCAAATTTTTGACTCATTAAGGAGAAACTTAGTGGCTTGCTAATGTAACACTGATAGTGCTTTTGATAAAATATCTATCAGCAATGGTGCAAGGTATGCGATGTGGGATTTCACTAACAAAGCCTCCTTTCGTGCATCAATGGTATTTGATGTTGAATTTGCTGCTAAAGTTGTTTGGGTTGTTCTAAAAAAAGTTGTTGGGAAAAATCTTACTCGTTGAAAGAGACGTGAAGGTTTTGGTCGACCAATTTAATATTTAACCTGGTGGCATGTATTTTTCTTTTTAACCTCGGTTATGTAATTCTATAGCTCATGCATTAACTCAATGGGCTAAAGTTAACGCTATATTATGTTCTGGTCTGTACCTCCAATATGGCTTAGTCAATTGTGGAGGAGGATTATTGGCCTTTTTGAAGGCCTTTGACTAAAAAAAAAACAAAAAAAAAAAGTTATTCAAGTAAACAAAGATTTATGAGATATTATCTTGGTATGTAACGTAAACTAAAATGTATCTTCAGTTGCTTTATTGTGATTCTATGCTTACAAGACAGGAGTGTTTGGTGTGACACGTAACAACTAGGATATATCCATTTTTCTAACTGGTGGTTAGGATCTTCCCTCCCCCTCCTAGGTTTAATTTTATAATTTAAATCCAACGATGGTCAGCTGTATTAGCCCAAGTCTTTATACATGCCCCATCGCTCTTAAATTCCTCTATGATACTCTCTCATTTATTCTACATAAATTTTTTAATCTCCCATGAAGAAGATCAAGCGAACGGTCCATTCGAAGGTTTTCCTTCTTCGACTGTTAATCGAACAAACAATATCAAGCAACTTTATGATATCCCACCTTTAGTAGGTTTCCATTAAATGATGCGTGTCGTGAGTGCAACAAATTACTCGATATATTTTCCACTAATTAACTAGTAATATAACGGTAGTAAGGATCGTTCCCACAGAGAGCTGTGTAATTGATAGGTTATTTGAATCAACAAAATAAAGTAAAAGACAAAGGAGGATTGGATTATGGATTAAAGTAAATAAAAAGAGACAAATAAGAAAAAGATGATTAGGGAATCCTTCGTCGTTACCAAACATTAACTGAATTAGTACACTTATCTATCTTTCGTCAGAATCATTCATCACCAACCGTAGAATAACATCTAGATCAGTGTTATCCCCAAAACTCCTTCTATCACTGGATACGGAAGTTCTCGACTACCAGATTATATCCAACCGAACCACCAAGTAGTAGATCACTTAAGGTGTATTCCAATCGAACGCCTTAAGCTTTGTGAATTTAGGTTGATCCCAGTAGTTGAACTCTTAGATCAAGGTCCACTTGCTGATGTTGCCTTCACTCGCAATTGCTCCACAGAATCCCCCCGCAAGGTCTCGCGATTTTTGCTTGTGTAGAGAGTCAAGAGACTATTACTTATCCCCTAACTTCCACTAGCTATAAAATGATCAATAGACTAATTTAGTTGCGCACCCAAATCAACCTAAGAATTATTTATAAACCCTAGATATAGTAAAGACAAAGGATGATAATAAAAACTCCAAAAAGATTTAAATAATCAATATAAAGCTTGACACTAGAACATTGAATTCATACTTAATCAATAGAATTAGTTACACATGAATTTACTAAAACCAATAAAAATTATATAGAAGAAGAAGAAAATAGTTTGGTTTCCCCCTAAATAAAATTTTCCTCCCTTAATTTTTTTTCCCAAAAAGTATATTTTTTTTCTGGGAACCGAAGCCTTATATAGGCTTCCGCCAAACCTAAGTAGCCAAAAATTCCTTATTTGATAGGGATTCATAGTCGGCTAAGATGAGTTTTGTAATTTGTGGAAAACACTGAGTCAAAGCTCAATTGTCAACAGACCCATCTCACAACTCATACGTCTTAACTTCGAACCCGAACTCTTTTCATCTACGTACAGACTCGAGTCAAGCCCCACCATCTAACTCCGTCAACCTGCAAACTTAGACGAGCCATCTTCATCACTGCCATCTTCCGACAATATTAACCTGACTTCTTTTATCAACTTCAACTTCAGCCATCAACTTCAGCGACATAACTCCTTTCCCTGACTTCTCGTGAACTCCTCCATCATTGCCAATATTAACCGATAATCCTCACTGCCATGGTTGGTGGTAACAACAACTCATTCAATTTCCTGCTTGAGATCCAATATTCTTCCTCCATCCTATCCATCAGTCACCAAGCTCTATCACCGATCATATCATTCCCTGTTTTGCTGAAGCTCTTCCCTATCTTCATCACGATCCATCATCTATTGCCGATCGATAATGACAGCAGCTCAATACTCATCCATTTCTTCATAGACCATCTAGCCCATATTACTCGAGCTTCTCCAGCTATCGCTGCTCTATAAAATTCCCGGAAGGCCATTTATCAATGATAATGGCAGCGACCACTACAACACAATTCCTTCTCATCATGATAATCCCCAGCAATAACTACCACGGACTCCTCCTTCTCATCTTTGATCAACAAACATCCATCATCAATGGCAAGGGTAGCAGCAGCTTTCTCGAGCTCTATTAACATGATCTCACAAAACCCAACACCTCAGTCATCGTAAAGAAGAAGACAGATTGCCCGCGAGAAGAAAAGCCTGGCACTGTTATCTTAATTCAAATGTGGCAGCCCAGAGTAAATTATTCGGGTGCCTTTAGTGATCCTCCTTAGCTGACAGTGCAGTTCCTGTTTCATTCTCACTGAACTGTTGGTTCTGTAGAACCAACAACTCTAACATATTCTTTTGTGCATAACTTCTTTATACGACGTCGTATTGAACTCATTCTTTCGTCGTTGCCTTCGAATTTTCGTTCTCTTCAAGATGATATCAAGAAATTCTGGATTTGAACGAGTTCCACTTTGTCTTTGGGCATTTTCCACTTGTAGACTCCACTTTTGTAGCTATTTCCACTTCTTTTTGGATGATTCACCTAGTAAAAGACACAAACTAGAAAATAATCATAATACAAGGTAATATGCAAGAAAATATAGCTAAAACCAGTATGGAATTGACAATCGAAACATGTAAATTATGTACTTATCTAATTCCCCCACACTTAGCCTTTGCTAGTCCTCGAGCAAATCAAACTAAAACATACAACTCATTTTTAAACCCCTAGGTGTCCCTAGTGGACGAGTTATAGTCTCGTGATGGTTTACGAGAGATATACCCACAAAACCTACTCCAACTTCAAATCTTTCCAGCGTCGCAAGCATCCAAAGAGTTATGAGGACATAAAGATTCTAAATCTAGTGTCAAGAAATCAGACAAGAGAAAATTCAAATGTAAAGTGCGATTAATCGAAGAAAGTGTGACCGGTCAACCTATGCCATAATGAAAGAATTCAGGTTCGAAAGCGACCAATAAGCATTTTTCCTTGACCTCTGCCTCACCAAAAAGGGTTTTATGAAATTGCACTCAAAAGACGCACTTTTATGGTTCTCACATGTGTGCAGGTAGGAATAAAAAGAGAAATCCTGCGACACGTTGAATGGTGGGAAGAAAACCTTCCGAATAATTTCTGGAGACCCCACAAAATTGTGGGAAATAAAAATATTTTTTCTGATGATCTCTAAGAAAGGAAATCAACCATCATTAAGAGGATGAGATTACGGATCACTTACCTTCACATCCGATCTACAATGATGATAACACCACTCTCACAACATTCAATAAAAACATCTTCGGTTCCTCTTCTTCATCTTCGGCTTCAACTATTGATGATAAACTCTTGAATTTCGTAGATCCTTGACAATTTGTAACCTTTTTTTTCCTTAAATCCTTGTCGCTTGAAATTTCTTGATATATTTTTCCTTCCCCACGGCTTATTAAATTAATAAAAATAAAAACAAAATAACAAATTTTTCTTGTCTCATACTTGTTTTCTCTCTCTCTTTTTTCCTTCATTTTTTTTTTAATTATTCATTTTTTTAATATATATAAATTTTTTTAAAGACAAGAAAAATAATACAAAACAAAGTGAATATAAAACAAACCATGGCCGTGGGAAAAGTACTTTACCACTTGATTCTTCACAACATGTATGGTCTTGAAATCATAAACTTCAATAATTCTCACCTTTTGGTTTTCTTGGCTCTTGTAAATAAGTCTTCAACAAATATATATAATTCCGTTCCTTGTGTTGTTGCTTTACTTGAATAAGAAATTTGCTCTTTCTTGTTCCATTGCTTGTAAACCTTGAATGTCTTCAACTTTCCTTCGAACTTGTGATGCTCCACTTGTTGATGATAATGGTGTTTCCATGGACCCGTTGTTGTCGAGAGAATGATGCTAACTGCAAATCGAACTACAAGAAGGAGGCGTTCATCTGTAGACGTCACCCTCGTGATTGACAAAATTAGCACTCAAGAGATCAAAAATAGTGCTGAAATTGGTACGAAGTGGGGTAGCTCACCATTCCACCCGGAATTAACATACGGTGACACACACTCTAAAAAGCTTTTTTAGTCAGCTCTAAACAATTTAAGGTCGGTGCCTCATTTGATGTAAATATGGGTAGTCTTCACTAATTATTGATCAACAACTCTAATCAATGCATATACAACAGTAGTGTTTGTTGTGTCACCCAGCGGCCAGGATACATCCGTTGGTGTCAACTAGCGGCTGTGATCTCTCCCTCCCTCCCAGTTCAATCTAGATTGGTTTGATCCAGCCATCATCTATGTCCCACGTCAATTGTGATGAATTCCTCCTATACTCTTGCGAATTCAATTTTCCCCCTTTTTTATTCTGTAACGGCGCACCTCTTTGAATCCTTTGGGCTAAAAAAATCTGAAACTCTCTTGAATGTGGAAGATAATTCGAATGGGTTTTTAATCGATTCATTTTTCACCGATTAATGTTACATATAAACCTTTTTTTTCTTTTTTCCCTGATCGTGCGTATGATTTATTCTCCCACTACGCTTTTTTCTATGAGGAACCATTGTTCTGAATTAGTTATCTCTAACTTCCAATATCTCCCATTTGTAGATAATCGAATCGATTTATATGTAGCCCGATATTTCCATGGAAGAAATTTGTTGATCAATTTGTCTGGAGTTGGACAAGTTCTTTTGTAGATGTAGTTTATCGATTAAGCATTCTGGGAATGAAATCATCAAGGTGAGTCTTAATTTTGTGGGTCTTTAGTTTATTGATGAAATCCAGTTTTATTTAAAAGAGACACAAAACTGGAACGATTTCTAAATTCGTATAGAAATTTTGATAAGAAAAACTGGGCTATTTTTTTTTAATCATATTTAAAGGAGACACTTGCTTCCTTATGTGTCCCATTTGACCAGGTAGTTGTACTACGCAATCCAAATGCTCAAACATAGACTCAATTCTCATGAACTTTCAGGTTAGTGATCTTGGTTTGACCACTAAGATCTCTAAGTCGATTTTGATCTTTTATAGCCTATTCAGGATATCATGGATTAATTTTAAAGGTTTCACTGATATTCATCTACATTGTGAGATTTATTTGATGTTCATGGTGTATCATAGTTATATATCCTTATTTTGTGCTTACTGTGTTAACCATGGATATGTGATCTTACCTTCTGTATCCACATGATAAAATGTTTGCTAAATTGATCTTAGAAGTGCATGGTTTTGTATCTACATAAGTATAAGCTAGATACGTTTTAGTCTCAGTGCACCCCACTCCAACTTTATGAGAATTGTCTTGCGAGAAGATTTTGTTTTTGGTTATTACTAACCAGCTTTCAGTCATATCTCCTTTACTTATCATGTTATCATACCGTGGAACAGAAAAAATGCCTTCAAACTTGAGGTGATACTGTAAGAGAGTGTAGGATACTTAAACGTGGTTCAGTTTGTGGAAGCTCTTACTCAAAATGGTCACATGATGATTGTTTCAGCGTGCTATTCTAAAGTAAGTATTTTTAATTTTGAAAGCTTATTATGCAAATTTTCGTAATTTACAAGTATTTATCTATGAAAATTTAAGCATCACTCTCTACTCTCTAGCACACCTTAAGATTTTTGTCTACGGGAGTAAAGGTACGCAAATCACATCTATCTAGACTGTCGTCTAACACCTCATTGCAATATGCTTGGCTTTGCAGAGGCTTCATTAGTGGGACACCGTTGGAGAACTAATAGGCCATTAAAGTATAAAGCAAAATTTGTCAATACATGTTTGACCAGGAAAATGCATATTAAATCCTTGTCTGTACGGTATTTAGGTATAAGGTATATAGTACTAGATGGCCTATTAGTTTGTCCTTGAAGTATTTAGTTGAAACCTTACCAGCTCTTTCCCGGCTTTTCCTATACTATTTTTATTTTAGTTTTCATCGGTCTTATTCACTATTATTTGCTTCAGTTTTACCTCCTTTGTTTTTTCCTCCCACGATTTTCCTGTACTGTCTTGCAAAACCTTTGCTTACCATTAACTCCTTTCAAGAGTCTATTTATTCACTGTAGTATTATTAAGATTTATAATTGATCTTTCTCCTGCTAACAATGGATTCAGATGGTGATTTTGGACGCTGCCGTCAAGATATAATGGATGTTTGTTACCTTCTAAAGACTTAAATTCTTCTCTCGATGTTACAAGGTATTTCAATATGTTTTTTAGGATAGATTCTATGGATTCCAAATTCCAGTAACTCCTGTTATTTTGTCTTCATGTACTAAAAATTTGTTGGACTTTATGCTAGATACTCTCTCAGGAATCATGGTGGTAGAGTTCTAATCTCACCTTTAAGTTAAGCTAATGTAGGATTCCTTGACAAGAAATATTTCTTAAAGATCCAAATGCTGAGTGTATTTCTAGAAGGACTGTATCAAAATTGTTCCTAGGTAAGACTTATAAGGATAAAATGCCTTCCGAGGTTCTGTCTACAGTGTTAAGATAGAAGAGTGTCTCGGAAAAGGGATAAAATGCCTTCCGAGGTAACCAATATTCTTCAAATTTTTTGGTAACTTAATTGACTATCTGTTTTATATAGGTTTATCTTGCTAATTAAAAGGACATTGGGAAAACTCTGGGTTTCTGCAACCTGCTGGATAATGTGATCCTCTTCTCATGATCAGCATCGCCGGGTCCAATTAATGGATTGTTGAATGGTAAAAGTGATTTGGAATCGATGAATTCGATACTTATGTTTGATCGACATTTTCTTATAACCAAATAAATGTTCATTGGCATTTGCGTATGCTGATTCTCAGTGTACTGGATTGACTACTCAAGGATTTCGTCCCAACAGGCATACGAAGCCTATAGCTTACATTGTTTGGAGATGTTATCTGCAACAACCCAGATAGGTATGCATCTTGAACTTTTTGTAATATTTTCTTACGTATTGGACGTCACACTTCTGGAGATCCCCATTGAGTACAGCACGGCATGAACTAGCAAATCTCAACAAGTTTTAAAAAAAAACTCTAAACTTCTTTTTTATAAATAAAAGGAGACTAGATTTCCAACCTTGGTCTCTCTTTTATCACCATTTATTTGTTTTTAGGAATTCACATACATGCTATAAGGAGTTAGTGACTGTACGAGTCTGTGGGATAGACAAACAAATTATTAATTTTTTTTGTTTGATCGGTCCAAAGTACAGTGGTATGTAGGTCCTTCGCCAAAGATTCATTGTACTTCTGTGAATTTTATATGATTTGGAGCAGAACCTCCTTATTTCAATTAAAATGTACGTTAAGTTACCACATAAAATAAAATAAAACAGTCTTAGATTGTTTATGTTTTGAAAAATCAGTAAAGCGTAAGTAAAAATAATTGTCATGCATTTCAAAAATGTTAATCGTTGTGAAACTTTTCCAATTTCTTTCTCCATGACAGGGAAACTAAATCAACCTACTGAGATTGAATTTTGAAATAATGATCACTTCCCCGGTAGCATCCTTTCATTTTAACTTTGAAGCATGTTACAGAGACATCGGAGAGTTTTAAGTACTATCATTAATTTTGAGCAGCTAACATTTTGTATTGCTTAGCTAACTCCATAATAATTGAAACTGTATTTCTATGAACGAAGGGAACACCAACCTGATAACTCAAGTTTTCTATCATAGATTTTGAGCCACATTTTATATCACTTAGCTAGCGCACTAACCAGAACAGTGTGCAGTAATTTATTGAGCGTCCAACTCCGATAGACAACGTTAAAAACTTATTCGGCATAAAATCATACATTTATGAGCAGAAAGAAGTTCTAGATATGGAGCGTGCATGCAAAATTATCACTCCCATTTTAAAGATAACCGAAATATTCAGGTTTAGAAACACGGTGCATTTGAGCCCATCTTTGTATACGGATGAGTATGTTTACCCATGTTTTTATGTATTATTGATTTGTACCAATGTTTTGTATATTAATGAGTATGTTTACCCAAGTTCTTTATCTAATCATCACTGTAGGATATGAATGTGAAGCAGTGGAGCTAGAGAGTGAAGTTATACAACAGTTTTAATTTGCAAGATATACGATGTTCTAGAAAGCTATAAACCAAAGATATTATATGTGATGTTTCTTCTATCTCAACGAGACTTCCTTATAATGGATTCATGTCATGGATTAGAACTATTAAAATGTTTGAATAATCTTATTTTAGCTTCATATATTTATTGCCCGACGGAAATTAATTACTCTTTTAGGTACAAGTAGTAGAGTTCGACTATGTGCACCCCGTGTTAACCGGGGTGCACATTCTTCCGTTCCTTATTTGTCAAAATCTTAAACGGATTTTTATTTATTGCATGTATTTAAGAAAATAACAAAAAAAAGACGGTAGTATTTAGTTCGCATAATCTGATCGTTCTCCATTAAGAATTCTCTCAACTTTCCTCCTCATGAACTGTATTTGCATCTTTTTGCTATTTTCTTCCACTAACATCATTTGGGTATCATTTCAATCAAGTTTTCAATCAAGTATTTGTGAATATCAAGAGTCCAACAGGTGGATGATGATACTATGTTTCTATGTTCATTCACCCGAAGAACAAGATCGAATCAATTTTTTTTTGATGTTTCTTCTTCATATTGATAATATTTTTCAGTTGAATTCATGACCGATTTCGAACACCCACAAAAGCAAAAATAAATTAATTCCCAGAAACTTTTAAGTAATGTTCTTCCGCATCTAATTAGTTCTATAAGAGAGAAAATAATACCTTCACCTCACCCGTCTCTTTCTCATGAAGTCGGAATTAACTAAAAAGGTTAGAGGGATACAATCATGATCCGATTAATCAAAAAATCATGATTTCTTGAACCTTGATCAATATTTAAAAATAATAATTGGAAAATGAACATAAAATTGAATTAATGGGTTTAAAAGAGATAACCATCTGCACTCTTAAGAAAATTTAATTGAGTATTTGCTTCTAGCTCTTTGACAAATCTTCAGTTTGATACTATAAGAAATCTAACTTCAAATTATTTTTAGAGTCTAACAGATGAATGAGGGAAGAACTTACGGGAAAAGAAAATCCAAATAAAAAAGAGCCTGGATAACCGTGTAATGTATATTAAATCTTCTTGATAATAAAAGAACGTCCGTTAAATCTCATCCAATGAAATAATACGGAATGTGCACCCGCGGGTGCACATAGTCGCACTCCAAGTAGTAGTACCATAATATTTGTTTAATGATATTACTATACAATGGCAAAGTTCCTTGGTCGGTAAAAGAGAAGGAAAAGATCCATCAAACCACTTGCATTGTTTGCTTTGTGTGTCTTTTTTATTCGGTAGTATTGTTGAATTTTTCTCTAACCTTTTCAAGAGTCCTCCTAAAGAGAATGATCAGTTCATCGTAATATATCCTTTTGAAACTTCTGGGGAATATTCTTAAAATTAAAGCAAATTTTTTTTAATAATAAAATAGGTCGTTTAGATCTTATCTATTCTTTTTCTGAAGTCTAAACACTAAGATGGCTAAGACTGTCAAGGGATTTCAGTGTTTTTTAACAAAATAGGTTGTTTAGATCTTATCTATTCTTTTTCTGAAGTCTAAACACTAAGATGGCTAAGACTGTGAAGGGATCCCAGTGAGATGTCATTAATGGAGATTTTTGAATCTGCAAAATTGTTCGGAGGAATGTTAGACTACGTTTAGAGATTGAGTCAAAGGATGGGCACAATATGATTTAGTGCAAACAGGAATACAATGTGGTTAGGAAATAGAGGTCGGAAGAATAAAGGACGGCACAATTGAGTGGCTAAAAAACACAGTTCCATAGAAAAGATGGCATACAACCAGTTACGACCTCAGCTAATTACCCTATGAAATAGCCCATGCCGTTTCGGCAGGGGTCATTCCCTAGTATTAAATATTTTCCTACTCCTAATATGCCACCAACATGGTTAAGTTGAGCCACAAACAGTAATGACTTCTCCCAAAGATTAATAGCACCTAATTATTAGTATTCTCTAGCACTTCTAAGTTCCATTATTTCGGTGAGAATTCCGTATGTAAACATAACTAGAAGTATACTAGTGACTCTAAATATGGTGAATGAGATTCAACTTCAGCTCCACTGTGTCAGTTAGAGGAATACACAATGGTAGCGAAACTAAGCATGGAGACGTCAACTCTCTCAACTTCTTCTCCGCAGGTGGAGGTGGTAGAGGATTAACCATCTCTTCTGTTGTAGACGGTTCTTGTTGTAGTTTCTGAGGTTCTTGTAGTATTGTTCCCTTGTGAGTTGTAATCCCACAACGTTGGTAATCCCACTGTTTGGGTGCAAAAGATCAAGTACCTGAAATAAGATTCTCAAAAAGCAAGTTAGATATGATAATGGAATCTAACAAAGCAAGAATAAAGCAAAACGTGAAAATAAAAACAACTAAAATCGTCCGCTGCGCTCCCCGGCAGCGGCGCCAAAATTTGATGCGTGTCGTGAGTGCAACAAATTACTCGATATATTTCCCACTAATTAACTAGTAATATAGAGGTAGTAAGGATCGTTCCTACAGAGAGCCGTGTAATTGATATGTTATGTGAATCAGCAAAATAAATTAAAAGACAAAGGAGGATTGTATTATGGGTTAAAGTAAATAAAATGAGACAAATAAGAAAAAGATGATTAGGGAATCCTTCACCGTTACCAAACGTTAACTGAATTAGTATACTTATCTATCTTTCATCAGAATCATTCATCACCAACCGTAGAATAACATCTAGATCAGTGTTATCCCCAAAACTCCTTGTATCACCAGATACGAAAGTTCTCGACTACCAGTTTCTATCCCCGAACCACCAAGTAGTAGATCACTCAAGGTGTAATCCAATCGAACGACTTATTAAGCTTTATGAATTTAGGTTGATCCCAGTAGTTAACCTCTTATCTTAAGGTCCACTTGCTGATGTTTCCTTCACTCGAAATTTCTCCACATAATTTCTCCGCAAGGTCTCGCGATTTCTACTTGTGTACAGAGTCAAGAGACTATTACTTATCCCCTAACTTCCACTATCCATAGAATGATCAATGGACTAATTTAGTTGCGCACCCAAATCAACCTAAGAATTATTCATAAACCCTAGATATAGTAAAGACAAACGATGATGATAAAAACTCCAAAAAGATTTATATAACCAATATAAAGCTTCATGCTAGAAAATTAATTGAATTCATCCTTAATCAATAGAATTAGTTACTAAAACCCATAAAAATTATATAGAAGAAGAAGAAAATAGTTTGGTTTCCCCCTAAAGAGGTAAACCCTAAAATATGAAATAAAATTTTCATCTCTTAATTTTTTCCTGATTTTTTTTTATTATCTAGGAACCGAAGCCTTATATAGGTTTCCGCCAAACCTAAGTGACCAACAATTCCTTATTTGATAAGGATTCATAGTCGACCAAGAAGAGTTTTGTAATTTGTGGAAAACATTGAGTCTCATCTCACAACTTGTATGTCTTAACTTCGAACCCAAACTCTTTTCATCTACGTACAGACTCGAGTCGATCCCCACCATCTAACTCCGTCAACCTGCAAACTTAGATGAGCCATCTTCATCACTGCCACCTTCCGAAAATATTAACCTGACTTCTTTCATCAACTTCAACTTCTGCCATCAACTTCAGCTGAAAAGACGAGGGTACCAAATATACCTCAATCTAAAACTTTTCCACCTATAAGTCCTCTTACCGAAAGTGATTGTCTATGGACTGAGTTGAGACAATACAACAAATCGGTATTCACACTTTGTGTGATCGTCTATAGATACGAGATCGAGACAATACAACAATCAAAGTGTGATTACTTGATAATAAGTTCGGACTTTACCAAACTCTATAGGATCACTATCAAGTAATACGGAGTTAACGTTTGTGTAATTTACTTTATATTATAATAACAACAATTATAATTACGGAAAACAAAAGTAAAAGACACAACAAGATTTTGTTAACGAGGAAACCGCAAATGCACAAAAACCCCGGGACCTAGTCCAGAATTGAATACTCTCAGAATTAAGCCGCTATACAAAATCAACCTAACTTCGTATAGTTGAGACCAAGTAACTAAACCTATATTTCACCTAGTTTCTCCAGTATCCCTGCGCTTCCGATATTCAATAAGTGCACGCACTGGAACAATTCCTTTGGTTCATATTCCAAACAGTAAAGGAACAACAAATCTGTTCGGTATCAACTCTATTGAATCCAGTGAGATGAGTTAGACAAAGGCTCTTATGTTTAATCCAATAAACTCCTTTGTCGGGTTTAGATGTATCTAACAAACAACTAACAAGTAGTCGAGTTTAGATTTTGCAATCAATAATCGGATCTATCAAGATGCTAAATACTGATGCCGATCTACGCAACTAATCAATCAAATCTACCAAAAGATAAACCGATTATAGTTGGATCCAAGACGATCAAGTTTTGTGCACACCAAAGATTATGAACCCAAATAAGAAATCTTCTTCGTCTTCAAATCTTCAATAAACACCTGCACACAACAACTTGAATCTCTTGTAATCAATCACGCACATAACGGAATCTGTTAACAATGGATTATCACAAGACGTCTTTAGATCTACAAACAGTTCTAATGATCCCGTATTTTGTTAAGCCATAAATAATTCATACAAACCAAATAAATCAACTTGCACAATTATTTTTCTTAACCGGAAGCAATTGAAATAAACATAGACATTAAAGCACCGCAATTGCACTGAAATTTCGTTAAGTCTAAAACAATTGATACCAACCAATAAAGAAAGATAACAATGGTTTTTCTTAACCGGAAACAATTGAATCACATACACATACATCCACACACACATAATGGAATAAACATCAATTGTACCGAATTTTGTTAAGCAAAAGCAAAATATACGCAATAAACTCAAGCTTTTCTTAAACAGGAAAACGATTAACTAACAAATTCGTTACCTCAAATTCTGCATCCTCTTCTCCTTCGCATCTTTCTGGGGAGGAATATCATTAAGCGCAAGTTCAAGTTAGAACTTTCTCCCATTGTGTTGTCATCCTCTCGCAAGAACAAAAGAACAACAACAAAAGAAACCTTTACCAGAGAAAGGTTGAATCGGTTTTTAACTAATGCATATCAAAAGTTGAAAACCCAGAAACACATATCTGCAAGGTCACTTTTTGTCTCCTTTATTTTATCTTTTAGTCCACCTCGATCTTGAACCAAAGTAAAAAGATTTCCTATGAGTTCTTCAAACCCATTCATAACTTCACACATACCATCTGTGGGAAACCACTTGGTAAAAGCTAAATTATCGAAAGCCAGAAGACATGACTCTTCTTGAGATCTATCAGAGTTATGATTAGACACAATTCTTGAGACAATCTTTCTGATTTTTCGTTTTGAAACGAATCCTTGATAGTTTCTAACCTTTCGAGCTTCCCTTTTATTACTCATTGTAACACTGCGAGTTATACGAGCCATGCTTATCAAGTCTTACCAAGGGAAGGCAATATACCTAAGAGAAGATCTTTCTTATATAGATAAGAATATATATTCGGTTCAGAAATACAGGTTTTCTGAATATACACAAAATATTTTTCGACCTTCTCTTTTTTATTGAAAGGGAGATATTCTTTAAATATCTCTTATTACCTAAAATAGTAGCTATCATGAACATGTGCCCTTGATTTTTATGTGCTTTACCCATCCAAAATATGAGCACGAAAAAGAACGGGAGAGCACAATTTCGATTAGGTAGCATCAGAGTAAGCTTTTTCTTGCTTACAATGAGTATTGGAAACAAAGTTCATGTTTCTCCTGGGGAATTTCTGCCCAACATATTTTCTCCCAAGAAGGTGATCCCTCCTTGATCTAAACTTATGATCATGTGTTACTGATGTGTGAATTTTCAGAGATAGACAAATCTCTCTTAATTCTGTCAATGATATTTTCATAAGATTTTCTCATTCTAAGGATTTCCTTATGATGCACATCAACATGATTAATTAAAACAATCATTGGACATTCCTGATTGTTTCATTCGGCAGAGATTCTCTCTTTCCCTTTCTTCAGGAATCGTTCTTCATGTAAATAAGGATTGTTTCTACATGAGTGAGGGGGAACCTTTTTCCATAAGTGATTATCAACTCTTACTACATATTATTTAGAGTTGCTCTTAACTGGTTGGGTTAAATTCTGTCTTTCTACTGAGGAATGATCTTTCAGTTTTTTAAGACAAGAAACTTCTTTCAATACTTTTACCACTGTATTTTGAAGAAGTATAAGTTTCCTGTCAAGTGACTGAAAGTTGTATTCCTTAAGATTACTTTCATGGAATCGGTTCAAAGTTTCCTTTGGACAAGATTTCATTTGATCATCAGTAGATATAGAAGTTGGTTTCTCATCCTCTTCTGACTTGATGTAGTTAGGCAGACTACCATCATCATGATCTGTTTCAGACGTGACTAAACCGGTTTTATCACAGTATGCAAAAGTCGAACAAGGACTCTTAGTTTCTTCATTATCAGAAGAGATTAAAACAACATCATCAGTCAGAGTCACACGATGAGTCTCTTGATCTTGAGTAAGAGATTTACAAATAGCTTCTAGTTTGACATCGAGATCCATATTCACTTTGGCTAGAATATTTAGTTGAATGTCTTTTTCTCTGATCTCGTTCTTAAGAAGATTAGATTATGTCTTTAGTATTAACATTCGTGTAGACAAGGATCTTATTGGCTTTAGGAGTTTTATCAACTCTGTATCAGAATCTTCTTTTCCATCAGAAATAGACTCAGATGTTTACGCAACTCCTGGATCATGAGTTAACGAAGTTGTAACATCTTCAACATTTGAGTACTCATACTCTTGCATAACGTTAACTGAATCAGTCATTAGATTCATTTCTTATAGGTTGGATCGCACTAAACACAGATTGTTAGATCTTTTCGTGTTTGCCTGCTATGATACCAATTAAAAAGATGAGGGTACCCAAATATACCTCAATCTAAAACTTTTCCATCTATAAGTCCTCTTACCGAAAGTGATTGTCTATGGACTGAGTCGAGACAATACAACGAATCGGTATTCACACTTTGTGTGATCGTCTATGGATACGAGATCGAGACAATACAACAATCAAAGTGTGATTACTTGATAATAGGTTCGGACTTAACCAAACTATATAGGATCACTATCAAGTAATACGGAGTTAACGTTTGTGTAATTTACTTTAAATTATAATAACAATAATTATAATTGCGGAAAACAAAAGTAAAAGACACGGCAAGATTTTGTTAACGAGGAAACCGCAAATGCACAAAAACCCCGGGACCTAGTCCAGAATTAAATACTCTCAGAATTAAGACGCTATACAAAATCAACCTAACTTCGTATAGTTGAGACCAAGCAACTAAACCTATAGTTCACCTAGTTTCTTCAGTATCCCTGCGCTTCCGACATTCAATAAGTGCACGCACTGGAACAATTCCTTTGGTTCGTATTCCAAAAAGTAAAGGAACAACAAATCTGTTCGATATCAACTCTATTAAATCCAGTGATATGAGTTAGACAAAGGCTCTCCTGTTTAATCCAATAAACTCCTTTGTCGGGTTTAGATGTATCTAACAAACAACTAACAAGTAGTCGAGTTTAGATTTTGCAATCAACAATAGGATCTATCAAGATGCTAAATACTGATGCCGATCTACGCAACTAATCAATCAAATCTACCAAAAGATAAACCAATTATAGTTGGATCCCATCCGATCAAGTTTTGTGCACACCAAAGATTATAAACCCAAATCAGAAATCTTATTCGTCTTCAAATCTTCTTAAATCTTCGATAAACACCTGCACACAACAACTTGAACCTCTTGTGATCAATCACGCACAGAACGAAGTCTGTTAACAATGGATTATCACAAGACGTCTTTAGATCTACAAACAGTTCTAAAGATCTTGTCGACACTTCGATCTAGTTTGAGTGAATCTTATATCATAAGAGAAGATTCTCAAGAATAAACAAACTAGGTGCAATCAAAGTTCAACAACCGTTAGTCAATCAAATCAAATTGAAAACTAATAATACTGCAATTATCTAGTTTCCCACCAACGGTACTCGTAGAGCTTCTTGATCCTACAGAAGTCTTTAAACGAGCGGTCGTAAGAAATTTTGCCTAATTAGGGTACTTTTCTCTCCGAATAGACGGCTCCACCAGTAACAACACAACAAGGTAGTTTTGCTGGCTCTTAGGATAGTTTACATGAAATGAAAACTTGGGTATTTATAGACCAAGAAAGTTTGGACACCAAGGAATTTCCAAAATCGAAGTATTCTTAAGATATGCAATATATTTCCAAATCGGTTTTCATAATTCCTATAAATGCTCTGTCCAAAAATAACCGAAATCCTACTAGAAAATCTCCAATTAGTAAATGCACATTACCAATTTTTATTTTCCAGAGATATGCATTTTAATTGCCGGTAATTAAACGCATATAAAAATTAACAACCTTAATTAAAAGATTCTCAACTTATTTCGGTCCGGGATCTCCTTTAGCTATTAAGGAATATCTTTGAACAATAAAAGATAAGAGTTACTGAACATGTTCAAAGTATGTCGACATCTTAATTCTTTGTAAATCCTCTTTCATATTTACAATCTTGGAACCGATTATACCACACTTCCAAACAAGTTTAGAATTGGTTCATCTGATTTCCAAGAACTATATGATTGATCAAATCAACACACTAATCATGGGTTTACGGTTCTACCAAATATAAGGATCGGTTCTACCTTAATATGGTTACTGGGACCGGTTACATCAGCTACCAAATTGGTCACATCAATTACCAGGACCGGTTACCATATTCTCATGGTATTACTTGTGATCGGTCATACCAGTTACCAGGATCGGTTACACCAGTTACCAGGACCTGTTACACCAATCACAAGGATCGATTACTACTCTTTTGTGATCGGTCACACCAATTACTAGGATCGGTCACACCAATTACAACTATCGATCATACCATCTTAGGTGATTACTTAGGATCAGTTACACTAATAAAATTCATACCAATACATAAGTCAGGCATTGTGACTAGTTTTACCAAGATATATAACAAGTTATGATCGGTTCTACTAACTCACACATATTGGTAATCCAAAGATATACAATGAACAACAATACCAATAATCCTAGCGATTTCCCTTTTGATTCATAAAACAAGTTCATGAATGTACTTCCTTTAAACGAATGTAAACATTGTTTCCTAGGACGAAATCTTCACCCATACCCATACACATAATCACAATAGCATTCATACGATTATGTCGATGTCTTATATACGAAGTTCAAAAGATAAGCATTATACTTCGTATTCTAATCCCTTAACACTATGTCTACTAGAGTATAATCATTCACAGCTTCGCAGTTATGTTTTCAATATAGCACGACTTGAAAGATACGTAGGGAATGAAACAGTTCAATTCAAAATATTACTAACCTCAAGAGGAAGGATGATGTCGTCGATGTAGCTCTTTACTTCTTCACATTCTTCAAGTATTCGAGTAATACTTGTATGTCTCATTATCCTAATCTTTCTAGCCTAACCTATACGAAGTTGTCTCTAGTACATAATCAAGCGACTCTTAAATTGAGTTTTGATTCACTAAAATATGACAACCAAACTTGACATACAAACGCTTGGTGGGTTCAACCGAGCTATGCTCTAACATCAGCGACATAACTCCTTTCCCTGAATTCTCGTGAACTCCTCCATCATTGCCAATATTAACCGATAATTCTCACTACCATGGTTGGCGATAACAACAAATCATTCAATTTCCTGCTCGAACTCTAATATTCTTCCTCCATCTTATCCATCAGTCACCAAGCTCTATCACGGATCATACCATTCCCTGTTTTGTTGAAGCTCTTCCCTATCTTCATCACGATCCATCATCTATTGCCGATTGATAATGACAGCAGCTCAATACTCATCCATTTCTTCATAGACCATCTAGCCCATATTACTCAAGCTTCTCCATCTCTCGCTGCTCCATAAAATTCCCGGAAGTCCATCTATCAATGATAATGGCAGTGACCACTACAGCACAACTCCTCCTCATCATGATAATCCCCAGCAATAACCACCACGGACTCCTCCTTCTCATATTTGATCAACAAACAACCATCATCAATGGCAAGGGTAGCAATAGCTTTCTCGAGCTCTATCAACATGATCTCACAAAACCCAACACCCCATTCACCATGGAGAAGATGACAGATTGCCCCCGAGAAGAAAAACCTGACACTGTTATCTTAATTCAAATATGGAATCCCCGTGCAAATTATCCGGGTGCCTATAGTGATCCTCCTTAGCTGACAGTGCAGTTGCTGCTTCATTCTCACTGAACTGTTGGTTCTGCAGAACTGACAACTCTAACATATTCTTTTGCTCATAACTTCTTTATACGATATCGTATTGACCTCATTCTTTCGTCGTTGCTTTCGACTTTTCGTTTTCTTCAAGATGATATCAAGAAATTCATGATTTGAACGAGTTCCACTTGGTCTTTGGTCCTTCTCCAATCGTAGACTCCACTTTTGTAGTTATTTCCATTTCTTTTTGGATGATTCACTAGTAAAAGACACAAACTAGAAAACAATCATAATAAAATGTAATATGCAAGAAAATATAGCTAAAACCAGTATGGAATTGACACTCAACACATTTAAATCATGCACTTATCAAATTCCCTCACACTTAGACTTTGCTAGTCCTCGAGCAAATCAAACTAAAACATACAACTCCTTTTTATCGAGAATACGGTTAGACTTAGCATGTATAACAAGCCTTTAAACCCCTAGGTGTACCTAGTGGACGAGTTATAATCTCGTGAGGGTTTACGAGAGATATACCCACAAAACCTACTCCAACTTCAAAGCTTTCTAGCTTCGCAAGCATCCAAAGAGCTATGAGGACATAAAGATTCTCAATCTAGTGTCAAGAAACCAGACAAGAGAAAATTCAAATGTAAAGTGTGATTAATCGAAGAAAGTGTGACCGGTATACCTATGCCATAAAGAAAGATTCAGGTTCGAGAGCGACCAATAAGCATTTCGACTTCTGCCTCACCAAAAAGGGTTTTTATGAAATTGCACTCAAAAGACGCACTTTTATGGTTCTCACATGTGTGCTTGTAGGAATAAAAAGAGAAATCCTGCGACACGTTGAATGTTGGGAAGGAAACCTTCCAAATAATTTCTGGAGACCCCACAAAATTATGGGAAATAAAAATCTTTTTTTTCTGATGATCTCTAAGAAAGGAAATCAACCATCATTAAGAGGATGAGATTACGGTCACTTACATTCACATCCGATCGGCAATGATGATAACACCACTCTCACAACATCCAATAGAAATATCTTCGGCTCCTCTTTTTCGTCTTCAACTATTGATGATAACCTCTTGAATTTCGTAGATCCTTAACAATTTGTAACCTTTTTTTCCTTGAATCCTTGTCGCTTGAAACTTCTTGATATATTTTTCCTTCCACACTGCTTATTAAAAAAATAAAAATAAAAACAAAATAACAAATTTTTCTTGTCTCATACTTTTTTTTTAATTATTCATTTTTTTTAATATATAATTTTTTTAAAGACAAGAAAAATAATACAAAACAAAGTTAATATAAAACAAACCATGGCCGTGGGAAAAGTACTTTACCATTTTATTCTTCACAACTTGTATCGTCTTGAAATCATAAACTTCAATACTTCTTACCTTTTGGTTTTCTTTGCTCTTGTAAATAAGTCTTCAACAAGTATATATAATTCCGCTCCTTGTGTTGTTGCTTTACTTGAATATGAAATTTTCTCTTTCTTGTTCCGTTGCTTGTAAACCTTGAACGTGTTCAACTTTCCTTCGAACTTGTGATGCTCCACTTGTTGATGATAATGGTGTTTCCATGTACCCGTTGTTATCGAGAGAATGATGCTAACTGCAAATCGAACTACAAGAAGGAGGATTTCATCTATAGACGTCACCCCCATGATTGACAAAATTAACACTCAAGAGATCAAAATTAGTGCTGAAATTGGTGTGAAGTGGGGTGGCTCACCATTCTACCCGGAATTAATGTACGGTGACACACACTCTAAAAAGCTTTTTTAGTGTCTACAAAGAATGTAAGGTCAGAATTCACTTTGTTACGATCTATAATTAACACCTTTTAGTCATTTAAGATACATTTCGGGCGTTATGCAGTTTATTCAAGGTTTTACCAAACACTTCAAATAACCCCACAGAGAGATGAGTACCGGATGGGATCCATTAGATATTATCTCATCCGTATCTACTCCAATAAATGGCGTGTCAAATCTTACACCCAGTGGATAGGAAAATGAGCTGTTGGATGCAAATGGATCCAGTGAATATTGTTTTAATTAGATAAAAATGTCAAACAAAGATATATCCATTAAAATAGTTTAACTTCTAAGAGGAGGGATCAGGTGACATGGTTAATATTGCAGAGTCACTCAAAGACTGCTATAGCCAATGGATATAAAATTTCTGAAGGGCTGAGATTCAATTAAAAAACACGCGGGTTTTAGTTAATTATCCATGACCCGGTTTGATAAGCAAAACTCCCGACTCTTGTCTTTCTTATTTCAACTATCCTATTTTTCTTTCTTAATTACAACAGATAGTTAGCTTCTCATTCTCTCTCGACTATTCGTTCACTTATGCAACAAATGAAATTAAACCTAGTCAATCGATGAAACCGTTTGTTATAGAAAAGTTTTTAAATACCAAAAATGTTCCTCGTTTCTTTCATGTGAGCTAGATTTTTTGTCTTTGTATTCAATTTTAAACTGTTTCTAGGGTTTTGATTTAGGAATTGGTTAAAAACCTTCCTTAATTTATGTTCACTGCATGATTAATAGGGGCTTCAAACCTAAAAACATTTTGGATTCAATTCAATTTTCGATCCCTCGCTTAATTTCTTCTCAATTTAATAGATTTCTAAAGAAAGGTCCTGGTTTTGATGTTACAGAAGATTGATCTAAAATACGATCTCCTAATTATATATTTGTACGTGTTACGGGTGCTTCTAGTTTAGCTAACAAATATGCTTGGAATTCAGAAGATTGATACTGCTAAAAAGATTAAGTTTGTTCAGTTTGCAAACTTGGATTTCTAATTTTTCTTTTCTTAAAATAATTCATTTTAGCTTCCGCATCGCCTACTTCTATAAGAGATTCTCTAACATTTTTCAAATGGTTGTAAACATCCCTTGTTGTGAATCCAATATTCCCACTTTCCCCAAAAAGTGATGCAACCTTGCCAACTTGGAGTTTCTTCTTGTTGAATGTTTCTGCCAAACATCGCGCAACAGGAGGCATTACCTTGTTTGTCCTAATGAGATGTCGCTTTCCAGGAGAGATCATTTCATGATTGTGATTTTCTATAAATTTGTTGATATACCACGTGTTCAGTTCTATGTTCAAATCTATGCGTACCCAGAGCCGTGCCTGGGGCAGTGCAGGGTGTGCGACCGCACAGGGCCCAGCTCTGTCGAATGCCTTTTTTTCCTTAGCTCTGTTGAAGGCCTTTTTTCCCTTAGCCCAACTATTTATTTTAGGAAAAATGTCTTTGTAGAGATTCGAACCCCGATTCTTGGAGTGTTGGTTAATGCATCTATCAACTGAGCTATTCTCTTTGTTGTTTTATATCTCTTTGTTCTTCTTTATACCAGTCAGTGTTTTCTATTTATAGTACTCCCAAGACCATAGATATAATACATGCGGCTATATCATTTGAGTTTTCCTTGTGTATTGTTATTATTGCAGGTGGACACTAACAAATAAAAGGTTCCAATTGAATAATTTTTTTTGTTTTTAAAAATACACGTTATTATACTCGTCCAGTGTAAAAAAATTCTAGCGCATTCGTCTATAATTTTTCAAATTAAAAAAAAAATATTGACGTTTTTTTTTAATTGTTATAAATTATTCTACGCTATAAAACGGCCCTACGAAAAATATTTGCACAGGGCCCTTATGGACACATGATCGGCTCTGTGCGTACAATAGCCTTACAATCTGTCCTCATGGTTGAAGTGTTTCTCATCCTTTTAAGTTCTCCATCGCCTTGATCTGGTTTATTTGGTTTACTTTGGTGAATTCCTTCACAACTACAAACAAAAACCACTCTAGTTATAAGCGGTCCTCGGGCAGTAGCATATGATGACCTACGACGAGTATAAAATCCCAAACTCCTTCCATTATCATTATAATAATCCTCATCCTCTTTAACAGAAGAAACATACTTGTCCAAGCACACCTTCGATGACTTTCCATTGATAGCTAGTTCAGTACTTTCATCTCCATTGGTAATCTTTCTGTAGAAAAATCGAAAAATTATTAAGACAATGTAAAGGAAGAAATAGAAATTGGTAAGTTAAAAAGTTACTGGATATTATTTCTTAGATACATATGACAATAAAAAATAAGAAACCCAATTAAATCAGAACGATTATAAGTTTTCCTAAACTATTCGTTGATCATACAAATGTCGTTTTACTAATAATGAATGAAATTGTTTATCTAAACAACCAGACTTTCAATATATTAAAACTCATAATCTCAATTCCCAACTAAAAACCCCAACAATAAAAAAAGGTTAAAATATCCACATAAACACAAATATTACTCACCGAATCAATTTTCGAGATTACAGGATCTTTCCACATCAAACCAAATAATAAACTTAATTAATCGGTGGTAGAACTTTTGGTTCTTTTGTTGTAGAGAGTGGAATTATGAAGAATGATCGGAGACGAAGGAAATAACAGATGAGAGGGGTATGAAGTGTAAAAAGTCAACCTATGAAACCGGATTTTGGGTTAGTAAAAAAAACACGCGTGTTTATCAATTAATCTGAGCCCTTCAATTTTTTTACATGTTGTCGGAGTCTATGAGAAACTCAGTCATATTAAGTCTGTCACCTGATCCCTCCTCAACTTGAGGTGGGATCGGGTAACATAGTTAATATGACAGAGTCACTCACAGACTCCTATAGCCAATGAATATAAAATTTCTGAAGGGCTGAGATTCAAATCAAAAACACGAGGGTTTTGGTTAATTATCCATGACCCGGTTTGATAAGAAAAACTCTCGACTCTTGTCTTTCTTATCTCAACTCTCATATTTCTCTTTCTTAATTACAATAGATGGTTAGCTTCTCCTTCTCTCTAGGCTATTCGTTCATTTCTGTAACAAATGGAATTAAACCCAGTCAATTGATGAAAGCGTTTACTATATAATTTTTTTAAAATACCAAAACTGTTCCTCCTTACTTTTAGGTGAGCTAGATTTTTTGTTTTTGTATTCAATTTTAAATCTGTGTCTAGGGTTTTGATTTAGGAATTGGTTAAAAACCTTCCTTAATTTATGTTTTCTTCATGATTAATGGGGGTTTTAAACCTAAAAGCATCTTGGATTCAATTCAATTTTCGATCCCTCGCTTAATTTCTTCTAAATTTAATAGATTGCTAAAGAACGGTCCTGGTTTTGATGTTACAGAAGATTGATCTAAAATATGATCTCCTAATTATATATTTGTACATGTTACATGTGCTTCTAGTTTAGCTAATATATATTTTTGGAATTCTGAAGATTGATACTGCTAAAAAGATTAAGTTTGTTCAGTTTCTTCAATTTGCAAACTTGGATTTTAAATTTATTTTCTTAGAATAATTCATTATAGCTTCCGTATCGCCCACTTCTATAAGAGATTCTCTAACATTTCACAAATGGTTGTAAACATCCCTTGCTGTGAATCCAATATTCCCACTTTCCCCTAAAAGTGATGCAACTTTGCTAACTTGGAGTTTCTACTTGTTGAATGTTTCTTCCAAACATCACGCAACATGAGCCATTACCTTGTTTTCCCTCATGAGATGACAAAAAATAGAAAGCGTATAAAAATAAGAAACCAAATTAAATCAGAACGATTATAAGTTTTCCTAAACCATTTGTTGATCAGACAAATGTAGTTTTACTGATAATGAATGAAATTGTTTATCTAATCAACTAGACTTTCAATATATTAAAACTCATAATCTCAATTCCCAACTCAAAACCCTAACAATAAAAAAAGGTTAAAATATCCACCTAAAAACAAATATTACTCACCTAATCAATTTTCGAGATTATAGGATCTTTCCACATCAAACCAAACAATAAACTTAATTAATCGGTGGTAGAACTTTTGGTTCTTTTGTTGTAGAGAGTGGAATGATGAAGAAGGATCAGAGACGAAGGAAATAACAGATGAGAGAGGTCTGAAGTGTAAAATGTAGACTTATGAAACCGGATTTTGGGTTAGTAAAAAAAAACGCGTGTTTATCAATTAATCTGAGCCCTTCAAATTTTTTACATGTTGTCGGAGTCTGTGAGAAACTCAGTCATATTAAGTCTTTCACCCGATCCTTCCTCAACTTGAGGTGGGATCGGGTAACATAGTTAATATGACATAGTCACTCACAGACTCCTATAACCAATGAATATAATTTTTTTGAAGGGTTAAGATTCAAATCAAAAACACGCGGGTTTTGGTTAATTATCCATGACCCGGTTTGATAAGCAAAACTATCGACTCTTGTCTTTCTTATCTCAACTCTCCTATTTCTCTTTATTAAATTACAGCATATGGTTAGCCTCTCCTTCTCTCTCAGCTATTCGTTCACTTCTGTAACAAATGGAATTAAACCAAGTCAATCGATGAAAGCGTTTGCTATAGAAAAGTTTTTAAATACCAAAATTGTGCCTCGTTTCTTTTAGGTGAGCTAGATTATTTTTTTGTATTCAATTTTAAATCTGTTTCTAGGGTTTTGATTTAGGAATTGGTTAAAAACCTTCCTTAATTTATGTTCTCTTCATGATTAATAGGGGTTTTAAACCTAAAAACATCTTGGATTCAATTCAATTTTCGATCCCTCACTTAATTTCTTCTCAATTTAATAGATTTCTAAAGAAAGGTCCTGGTTTTGATGTTACATAAGATTGATCTAAAATACGATCTCCTAATTATATATTTGTACGTGTTACAGGTGCTTCTAGTTTAGCTAACAAATATGTTTGAAATTCGGAAGATTGTGGAAAAATGAGGGTACCCAAATACACCACAATCTTTTTGTTTCAACCTATAAGTCATCTACCGAAAGTGATCGTCTATGGACAGAGTCGAGATAATGCAACAATTCGGTTCACACTTCGTGAGATTGTCTATGGATATGAGATCGAGACAATACAACAACAAGATAACTTGTGTGATTGATTATGGATACAAGATCGAGACAATACGACAACGAAGTATGTTACTTGATAATAGGTACGGACTTAACCAAACTCTATAGGATCACTATCAAGTAATGCAGAGTTAACGTAAAGTGCAATTTACCTTATAATGCGGAAAGATAAAATAAATGGCACAATAAGATTTGTTACCGAGGAAACTGCAAATGCAGAAAAACCCCGGGACCTAGTCCAGAATTGAATACTCTCAGAATTAAGCCGCTATAAAAAATCTAAACCAACTTCGTATAGTTGAGACCAAGCAGACTACCCCTAGTTACTTAGTTTCGTCAGTATCCATGCGCTTCCGACTTCAAGAGTCACGCACTGGTACAATTCCTTTGGATCGTATTCCAAACAGTAAAGGAACAACAAATCTGTTTGGTAACAACTTCTTAGATTCTTTTCAAGATAAAGATATCTCAAGTCATACGCAAAGGCTCTTCCATTTAATCTAATAAACTCTTTTTCTTGGTTAGATCAATCTAACTTTAACTATCGAAATAGTGAAGTCTAGATTCGCAATCAATCAATATAAATCTCAAAAAGAAACTATAAAGTGATGCCAATCTCACGTAACTAATCAATCGATTAAATCCGATTCTAGTTGGATCTCAGCAGATCAGGTTTGTGCACACAATTCACAAGATACGAAAACTAATAAGAATTCTTATTCGTCTTCAAATATTCTTTAATCTTCAATAACCTGCACAACACCAATTGAATCTCTTGTGATCAATCACGCACATAATTGAGTCTATTAACAATGGATTATCACAAGATGTCTTTAGATCTAACAACAGTTCTAAAGATCCCGTCGATACTTCGATCTAGTTTGAGTGAATCTTATATCAGAAGAGAAGATTCTCAAGAATAAACAAACTAGGTGCAATCAAAGTTTCAACAACCGTTAGTCAATCAAATCAATCGAAAACTAATAACACTGCAATTATCTAGTTTCTTACCAACGGAACTCATAGAGCTTCTTGATCTCACAGAAGTCTTTAAACGAGCGGTCGTAAGAGATTTCACCTAATTATGATAGTTTCCTCTCCGAATAGACGACTCCACCAGAAACAACAAGAAATGAAGTTTGCATGGCTCTTAGGATAGTTTGCTAGAAATGCATACTTAGGTATTTATAGACCAAGGATGTTTGGACATTAAGGAGTTTCCAAAACCGAAAATATTCTCAAGATTTGCAATGAATAACAATATTCGGTTTTCCTAATTCCAATAAATGCTTGTCCAATATATTCGAAATCTCTCAATATAAAATCTCCAATTAGTAAATGCACATTACTAATTTTTATTCTCTAGAGATACACATTTAATTGCTGGTAATTAAAGCAAAACCAAAAACCTTAATTAAAAGATTCTCAATTTATTTCGGCACATGATCACCTTGAGTACTAAGGAATATCTTTGAACAATAAATGATAAGAGTTACTGTACGTGTTCAAAGTATGTTGACATCTTTTCACTGTAAATCCTTATTTCATATTTACATGGATTTACATTCTTGGAATCGGTTATACCACACTTCCAAACAAGTTTAGAATTGGTTGACCTATTTTCCAAGACTACTATGTGATTGATCAAATACCAAATAACATACATGGGTTCAATCGGTTCTACCAATCACTAGGATCAGTTATACCTTAATATGGAAATACTTGTGATCGGTCACACCAGTCACTAGGATCGGTTACACCAGTTACAAGGATCGGTTCCATCTACACATGGTATTGCTTGTGATCGATCACACCAGTTATCAGGACCAGTTACCAATTACAAGGATCGATTACACAACACTCGTGATCGGTCTCACCAATTACTAGGATCGGTCACACCAATTACCAGGATCGATCATACCAACACATGGTGATTACTTAGGATTGGTTACACCAATTAATAAAAACCAGTCATACCAAATCATAAGTCAGGCATTGTGATTAGTTATACCAAGATACATAACATAAGTTAAGATCGGCTATACCATTTTACACATATTGGTCATCCAAAGATTTGCAATGAATAGCCGGACCAATAATCCTAACGGTTTTCCTTTCGATTCACGAAACAAGTTCATGAATATACTTCCTTTAAACAAATGTAAAACATTGTTTCCTAGGATGAAATCTTCACTATAACCCATTCACATAATCATAACAATATATACATGTCGATGTCATATCTACGAAGTTCAAAAGAGAAGCATTATACTTCGTAGTCTAATTCCCTAATACTATGATCATACAATTATGACCATGTCACATCACTAGATTATTATATGATATGTACAATATATACAGCTTCGCAGTTATGCTTTCAATATAGCACGACTTGAAAGATACGATAGGAATGAAACAGTTTAAGTCAATATTACTAACCTCAAGTGGAAGGATGATGTCTTCGTTGTAGTTCGCTACTTCTTCACATTTTTTCAGGTCTTTGGAGTAATACTTGTATCTCTCAACATTCCTAGACTTTCTAGTCTAATCTAAACGAAGTTGGCTCTAGTATTTAATCAAGCGACTTTAAATGAGTTTTGACATACTAAAATATGACAACCAAACTTGACATACCAACGCTTGGTGAGTTCAACCGAGCTATTCTCTAACAAATTGATACTGCTAAAAAGATTAAGTTTGTTCAGTTTACAAACTTGGATTTTCAAATTTTTTTATTAAAATAATTCATTATAGCTTCCGCATCGCCTACTTCTATAAGAAATTATCTAACATTTCTCAAATGGGTATAAACATCCCTTTTTGTAAATCCAATATTCTCACTTTCCCAAAAAAGTGATGCAACCTTGCCAACTTAGAGTTTCTGCTTGTTGAATGTTTCTGCCAAACATCGCGCAACAGGTGGCATTATCTTGTTTGCCCTCATGAGATGTCGCTTTCCAGGAGAGATCATTTCATGATTGTGATTTTCTATAATTTTTTTGATCTACCACGTGTTCAGTTCTATGTTCAAATCTATGCGTACCATAGCCTTATAATCTGTCCTCATGGTTGAAGTGTTTCTCTTCCTTTTAAGCTCTCCATCGCCTTGATATGGTTTATTTGGTTTACTTTGGTGAATTCTTTCACAACTACAAACAAAAACCACTCTAGTTATAAGCGGTCCTCGGGCAGTAGCATATGGTGACCTACGACGAGTACAAAAACCCAAACTCCTTCCATAATCTTTATAATAATCCTCATCCTCTTTAACAGAATTAAAATACATGTCCAAGCACAGCTTCAATGACTTTCCATTGATAGCTAGTTCAATAATTTCATCTTCATTAGTCATCTGTCTATAGACTCAGTAATTTCATCTTCATTAGTCATCTGTCTATAGAAAATCGCAAAATTATTAAGACAATGTAAAGGAAGAAATAGAAATTGATATGTTAAAAAAATACTGGATATTATTGCTTAGATACATATGACAAAAAATAAAAAAACCTATAAAAATAAGTAACCCAATTAAATCAGAACAATTATAAGTTTTCCTAAACTATTCGCTGATCAGACAAATGTAGTTTAACTGATAATGAATGAAATTGTTTATCTAATCAACTAGACTTTCAATATATTAAAACGCATAATCTCAATTCCCAACTCAAAACCCTAACAATTAAAAAAGGTTAAAATATCCACATAAACACAAATATTACTCACCTAATCAATTTTCGAGATTATAGGATCTTTCCACATCAAACCAAATAATAAACTTAATTAATCGGTGGTAGAACTTTTGGTTCTTTTGTTGCAGAGAGTGGAAGGAGGAAGAAGGATCAGAGACGAAGGAAATAATAGATGAGAGAGGTATCAAGTGTAAAAAGTCAACCTATGAAACCGGCTTATGGGTTAGTCAAAAAAAAAAAAACCCCCGCGTGTTTATCAATTAATCTGAGCCCTTCAAAAATTATACATGTTGTCGGAGTTTGTGAGAGACTCTGTCATTTTAAGTTTGTCACTCGATCTCTCCTTAACTTGAGGTGGGATGGGGTGACATGGTTAATATGATAGAGTCACCCACAGACTCCTATAGCCAATGAATATAAAATTTCTTAAGGGCTGAGATTCAAATCAAAAAGACGCGGGGTTTGGTTAATTATCCATGACCCGGTTTGATAAGCAAAACTCTCGACTCTTGTCTTTCTTATCTTAACTCTCCTATTTCTCTTTCTTAATTACAACAGATGGTTAGCTTCTTTTTCTCTCTCGGTTATTCGTTCACTTCTGCAACAAATGGAATTAAACCCAGTCAATCGATGAAACCGTTTGCTGTAGAAAAGTGTTTGAATACCTAAGTTGTTCCTCGTTTTATTTAGGTGAGCTAGATTTTTTGTTTTTGTATTCAATTTTAAGTATGTTTCTAGGGTTTTGATTTAGGAATTGGTTAAAAACCTTTCTTAATTTATGTTCTCTTCACGATTAATAGGGGTTTTAAACCTAAAAACATCTTGAATTCAATTCAATTTTCGATTCCTCGCTTAATTTCATCTATATTTAATGGATTTCTAGAGAAAGGTCATAGTTTTGATGTTACATAAGATTGATCTAAAATACAATCTCCTAATTATATATTTGTATGTGTTATAGGTGCTTCTAGTTTAGCTAACAAATATGTTTGGAATTCAGAAGATTGATACTGCTAAAAAAATTAAGGTTTTTCAGTTTGCAAACCCTGTTTTCAATTTTTATTTTCTTAAAATAATTCATTATAGCTTCCGCATCGCCTACTTCTATAATAGATTCTCTAACATTTCTCAAATGGTTGTAAAATCCCTTATTGTGAACCCAATATTCCCACTTTCCCCAAAAAGTGATGCAACCTTGCCAACTTGGAATTTCTGCTTGTTGAATGTTTCTGCCAAATATCGCGCAACATGAGGCATTACCTTGTTTTCCCTCATGAGATGTCACTTTCCAGGAGTGATCATTTCATGATTGTGATTTTCTATAAATTTGTTGATATACCACGTGTTCAGTTCTATGTTCAAATCTATGCGTACAATAGCCTTAGAATCTGTCCTCTTGGTTGAAGTGTTTCTCTTCCTTTTAAGCTTTCCATCGCCTTGATATGGTTTATTTGGTTTACGTTGGTGAATTCTTTCACAACTACAAACAAAAACCACTCTAGTTATAAGCGGTCCTCGGGCAGCAGCATATGGTGACCTACGACGAGTAGAAAATCCTAAACTCCTTCCATAATCTTTATAATAATCCGCAACCTCTTTAACAAAAGAAAAATACATGTTCAAGCACATCTTCGATGAATTTCAATTGATAGCTAGTTCAGTAACTTCATCTCCATTAGTCATCTTTTTGTAGAAAAATCGCAAAATTATTAAGACAGTGTAAGGGAAGAAATAGAAATTGGTATGTTAAAAAGTTACTGGATATTATTTATTAGATACATATGACAAAAAAGATAAGAAACCCAATTAAATCAGAATGATTATAAGCTTTCCTAAACTATTCGTTGATCAGACAAATTTAGTTTTATAGATAATGAATGAAATTGTTTATCTAATCAACTAGACTTTCAATATATTAAAACTCACAATCTCAATTCCCAACTCAAAACCCTAACAACAAAAAAGGTTAAAATATCAACATAAACACAAATATTACTCACCTAATCAATTTTCAAGATTTTAGGATCTTTCCACATCAAACCAAACAATAAACTTAATTAATCGGTGGTAGAACTTTTGGTTCTTTTGTTGTAAAGAGTGGAAGGAGGAAGAAGGATCAGAGACGAAGGAAATAATAGATGAGAGAGGTATGAAGTGTTAAATGTCAACCTATAAAAATCGGGTTCTGGGTTTGTAAAAAAAAAACCCGCGTGTTTATATTAATCTGAGCCCTTCAAAATTTTACATGTTGTCGGAGTCTGTGAGAGACTCTGTCATATTAAGTCCGTCACCTGATCCCTCCTCAACTTGAGGTGGGATCGGGTTACATGGTTAATATGGTTAATGAAAGTAGCATATGTCAAATAACAACCTCAGTTGATTACCATGTGAAACGACATGGGTCATTTCCTGTGGTTGAAAGCTGAACAAAGCTCAAATTCTAGAGCTTCTGACCCCACTTGAGAGAATATAGGCCAATAGAAATCTTGGGTTTAGAGATCTTTTCGACGTTTTTTGCAGCACGCGAAATAGGGAGGTGATAAGTACTTTCTTTCTTATATACAAAACCCTATCTTTTCCTCGGAACCATAATTTACTGATGCTGCCTCTTTTCCTCTTCCTATTCTAACTCTTTCTCTCTTGCTGCCTCTTTTCGATTCTCTAGAGATCTTTCTCCTTTCCTATCTTTCTCTCTCACGATAGTTTTGTTATTTTGCAGGTAATTTTTTTTTGCTGATCGCTGATTCTCTCAAGTGGAGGTAAATCATGCAATATAAAGGTTTCAGTGTAGCGATTGGTAAATCCTGGGCCGTTGTCCATTTTTCTTCCTTCATCTATTTTTTTCTGCTTTTTTTTTTTTCTTAGAAAATCATTCGATATCTTTTGATCATTTTTTTTTGTTTGATTGTTAAGCTAAAGATTTAACTTTCTTTAGTGTGTTTTTTTTTCCCCATCCAGTTACTGATATAAACATAATGCAGATTTTAACAGTAATAGCACGGGTTCTTTTAGTATGGATGGAGTTTTACGTATCAAGTAAAGGCCACGGACTTGGATAGGTCTGGGTGTTTAGTTGGGTACTGAGTTATGGTTAGAAGCTGACTATTTTTCTCCAGTGTATTTCCTTCTGATCTGGGTAGTTCAATTTGAATATTAATGATGTTGTTTTTCAGAAGACTAAATAGATTTGATAAATAAAATGATGTAGAGTTTTGAAATAGAGTTAACAATTTAACGAATTGAAAGAAAATGTATAGTTGAGAGAGAACATGTTCTTTGATCCCAATCAATTATTAGTTCTATATGATGCACTTATCTTTTCTTTGGATTCTTTGAGAAATGTGTATATGTCTTAATACTGATTGCTTTTATGATTGTATAGTTGACAGATATTTTATGATCTTTCATTGATATTCATGAGTTAGCTGAGGGCATGATTTAGCAGGCTCAGTTCAGGATTTTATATTCTAGAGTTAAATGATCCAAGCGGGAAGTGTACACTTGCTTTATGTAGGCTTGGCCAGGTAAACTAATTTTCCAGCTTAGTCTATAGTGAGGGTCTAAGTTGATCAATTCAATAAGACATATATTTTCCTCAAAAAAGAAGTTTCGTCTTTAGGGAAGCCATTGGAGTCATGGGATTCATCAGTTGTTGCTTTAGCAGGCGGCCAGGCGAAGAAAACCCAAAATACATGACTATGTTTTGCTATGTAATAAAGTTGAGGTAGTTATATAGGTAAAGTCTTATAATTGTCGTAAACCATGAAAGTCAGACCTGTAGTGCTTAGGAGAGTCGTTGAACATATAAAACTTCTGCACTATTTGCAAACACCATTTAGTCGTCGCAACCTGGATCACTCATTATGTAGATGTTTGCTATGATTGAAGATGTTTTCGAGCATTTATTCTGGTGTTGTATTAATTCTTCTTACAACTCTAGATGTGTTGTATTAATATCTTGGTTGTTGTTTAAATTTTAGGTTTTCTATATGAATGTTTAATTTTTATACGTGCTTGTGTTGTATCCCTCTTGTAACTGTAGTCTGCCCTTATACATTTAGCTGTGAGCCTTAGTAAGTTATCCTAGCTGTCTAATGGTTGAGTAAGGACCGTTGATAATTAGCCACGCGTCAGTTGTGGATTGAGCATCATTAGGGCTCATTGATTCGCTTTTAAACTGTAAGAAGAGTTATCTCTTCAGACATGAAATTTGTTGTTAATGAAAACCTATTTGGCTGCGCCTGTGTGCACAGATTTGGCTTGAATCTTCGATTCAAGAGGTGATTCTTCACTATTTCTATCTTCTCTTTATGTTAATCGTTGTAGGAATACAACAATTGGCATCAGAGCCGTTCATATCCACTCAAATTTCCACCAATTTTTTTCCCAAATGACTCTCAAAGATGTCAACGATAAGGTGGAAGCCAACATCGCTGCCATTGCTAAATTACAGTCCAATTTCAACACCCTTTCTTCATATCTAACTTCTAAATTCGATTTAGTACTCCAAAAGTTGGATAAGATACCTGAGCAGCCTAGTACTTCTCATCCAGAAGCTCATGGAGCCAACATATTTTTAAACTCAAATCAACATCAATTTCACTATCACCGTCTTCCGAAATTGGATTTTCCCAGATTCGATGGTGAGAATCCTAGAGCTTGGATACAGAAGAGTGAGAGATACTTTGATTTGAATGATATTGAGGAACACAAGAAGGTGAATATTGCTGCAATCTATCTTGAGGGCAAGGTTGAAACTTGGTTTTTAAATTTTCAAGTCAATAGACATAGAATAACTTGGCAAGATTTAGCTACCAATCTCTGTGCTCGTTTTGAAAATCCTGTTGAAGAAAACTTTGTTGGTTCTTTTAATAAATTAGTGCAAACTTCATCTGTGGATGACTACTATGAGGAGTTTGAGATGCTCAAAACACTGATGTTGAAAATGAATCCTTCCTTGAGTGAAGAATACTTTGTTATGAGTTTCCTTAGTGGTTTGAAAGATGAGATTGGCAAAACTATTTCTATGTTTCACCCAAAAACCTTAGCAGATGCTTTCTCCCTTGCTAGACTACAAGAACAAAAAAATTCTCTAGCAGCAGCTACAACTAAACCATTTACTAAGTCATACAACAATTCTTTCAATTCTAACATGCAATATTCTTATAGTAATTTTCCACCCAAGCCAATTTTAACTTCTCCAAAATCTGCTCCCCAAACTCCTAAATCTTCTTTCACCCTTCCCACCAAACTTAACCCTACATCTCCCACAATTAAGAGGCTTACTCCTGAAGAAATGAATAGAAGGAGAGCTCAAGGCTTATGTTACAACTGTGATGAGGTGTATAAAACTGGACATTTTTGTAAAGGAAAACAGAAGATTTTCATGCTCTAGATGGACAATGCTGAGTCTCCAGAAACTGAGGAGGAGGAAGAGATTTTTGAAGAAACAACTGAATCTCCAGTCCATTCTGATGTTGAAATATCCTTACATGCTCTTACAGGAACTGCTACTGGAGACACAATTAGAATTCTTTGTATCTTCAATGACATCCCAGTCTCCATTCTGATTGATACAGGCAGCACTACAAGTTTCATTGACAGTGCTTTAGCAAGTTCTCTACACTGCCATATTGAATCCACTGATCCAATGGTAGTCACAGTTGCAAATAAGGAGAGAACATTCAGCAATGGTATTTGTTCACGGGTTACTTGGACCATGCAGAGCCAACAATTTGTAGAAAATCTCAGAGTGTTACCATTGGGAGGCTGTGACATTGTGCTTGGGGCAGACTGGCTTAAAACCTTAGGTGATATACTTTTTAACTTCTCCAAGTTGTGTATTTCCTTCAAATACAAGAATAAGAAGATTACACTACAAGGTACAACACCAAAATGTTCATTATCCATGATGAGCAGTGATGCAGTCAAGAATTTTTTTGATACCAATTCTTATGGCTTGGTGGGTCATTTATACTCCATATCTACCACCACCAAACCAACACCCACACCTCAGGAAATACTTCATTTACTTCAAGAGTTCACTGATATTTTTGCAGAGCCAACTCAGCTACCTCCTCAGAGGAGTTTGGATCACCAAATTCCTTTATAACCCAACTCAGTCCATGTGAATCAAAGAGCTTATAAATGTCCCTATATCCAGAAAGATGTGGTAGAACAGCTTGTCAAGGAGATGCGCACCACTGGCATCATCCAACCTAGCCATAGCCCCTTTTCATCACCTATACTTCTAGTAAAAAAGAAAGACAACACATGGAGATTCTGTGTTGACTATCGAAAACTGAACAACATTACAATCAAAGAAAAATTTCCAATACCCATTATTGAAGAATTACTAGATGAATTGAATGGAGCTTATATCTTTACAAGAATTGACTTGAGAGTTGGCTATCACCAAATCAGAGTACATCTCTCAGACATTTTTAAGATTGCTTTCAGGACACACCAAGGCCATTATGAGTTTAAAATGATTCCCTTTGGCCTCACTAATGCTCCAGCTACATTTCAAGCTTTGATGAATGAGGTATTTCAACCTGCCTTGAGAAAATTTATTCTGGTCTTCTTTGATGATATTTTGATCTACAACAAGAATATGTCTGAACATTTGGAGCATCTCAAGTCTACCTTCTCATTACTCATACAACATAAACTCTATGCTAAGCTATCTAAATGTTGTTTTGGCCAATCCTCCCTAGAGTATTTGGGACATATTATCACAGCTGCAGGTGTTTGTGCTGATCCAAGTAAAATTACTTGCATGCAATCTTGGCCAACTCCATACACTCTCAAGGAATTAAGAGGATTTCTTGGCCTTACAGGCTACTATAGGAAATTTGTCAAGAATTATGGAGCAATTAGTAAACCACTGACTGATCTCCTAAAGAAAAATTCTTTTCTTTGGACTTCAGCTGCCTCAACAACTTTTGAAAACCTCAAGCTTGCCATGTCAACAACACCAATCTTGGCCTTACCAGATTTCACTAAACCATTTGTGGTTGAGAGTGATGCCAGTGATTCATGTATTGGAGCTATCTTAATTCAAGAAGGAAGGTCAATTGCTTACATTAGCAAACCACTGGTTCCAAGAGCTAGAGCATTATCAACATATATGAAGGAGTTTTTGGCCATTGTCATGGCAGTCCAAAGGTGGTGGCATTACTTGCAAGGATCTAAATTCATAATTCAAACTGACCATCAAAGCATCAAGTATTTCTTGGAGCAAAGAATCACTAAACCATTACAGCAAAGATGGTTGATCAAACTATTGGGATTTGATTATGATATTAGATACAAGAAGGGAGCTGAGAATGTAGTAGCAGATGCACTTTCTAGAAGGCCTACTAATTCAGCACATTGCAACTTCTTAGCTGCTTCTACACCAGCATGGGCCCAAGAGGTACTCTCTAGTTATGCTAATGATGAAAAAGCATGGGGCATTATTTTTAAACTTCTGCTCAATCCTTCCAGTGTTGAGCATTTCACTTACAAGGAAGGCATCTTAAGATATCAAACAAAACTCTATATTGGTACTGGGGTTAACATAAGACAAGCTCTCTTACATGGTAGGCTTAGAAACCTACAATTATATACCGCAAGCGCATGACGTCTGTAAGTAGACAATGGCAAATACGGGTCGATCCTACGGGGAGTCGGATTGGTGAAACTAAATTTATAAGGTTCCACTTCTACTAATTTAAATCAAACAGGGGTTTGTCGATGCGACGAGAATATGAATTGAGTATAAGATACAAAACAAAAGAAAAGATAAAGATGTCTATGGTTTCGAATCCACCACCAAAATGCTTAGAAATCCCTAATTCGATATACTAGTTCTCTTTTAATCAAGGAGCTATAAAAGTTCTATCCTAAAACTACCTTGAAGAAGTGATAAATCACTTTCACAAATGGATGATTTAACCATACCTAAATATGTCAATCCCTAGCATTATCTATCTGTTTAAGGCATAGATAATCACAAATTGAACTAATCAGATTACATAGGCTTGAATACATAACAAAGGATTATTCAAACTACCATGGATGCATGACATACAAGGTGAAAGTAATTTGTTATGATTTCAGAGATTAAATCATTCTTTTCAAATTAAACTCATGGAGAACAGATAAAATCAAATCAAGGGATTGTAATTATAAAAGAGGTTTCATCTCCACCAAAGGAAGAAATTAAAACATGGAGAAAGTGAAAATAGAAAACCTAAATTACTAATACAACTTGCTGCACCGGCTACTCCGGGCATGTCCTTCTATACACAACTGCCTCCCCCTTTATACAAGATTTTTCCTCATCTATCAATCCCTATTTTCCACAAAATACAAATATAAAATTAGGGAAAGCTGCAACTCACCACCTATTCCCATCACTAATTTCAGATGCCTATTACTCCTTTCATTGCGTGCTGCCATCAATTCTAGGTAGAGAAATTCAGCCTCTTCATTACTTTTGTGCTCCAATTCAACCACCCTAGCTATTTCTGTTAGGTTACTGTGACAGAAATTAGTGAAAATAGTGAATCAGGGGTAGG
>JAJJMB010017331.1:5102193-5124509 GCA_023531105.1 Papaver atlanticum
AAACAAAAACTATCAATATTTACAACAACAAGATTATTGATGCCCCGGGACACAAAATGCACAATTTGGTTTAAAATAAGATTTTAAAGCTCTTGAGATACCATAAACACCACTAAAATGATCTATAAATACGCATTATTAGGCACCGATCATTACACTCTCTACATAATTCTGTTGTGGGAGGCCATTCTGGTATTCAAGCTACTTATGCTAGAGAAAAAGCTCATTTCTATTAGCAAGGCCTCAAAAAGGATGTATTGCTCTATGTATCTCAATGTGACACATGCCAGAGAAACAAAAGTGATCATACTAATGCTGCTGGACTTCTGCAACCTCTTCATGTGCCTGATCATGCTTGGCAACACATCACCATGGACTTTATTGATGGTCTACCAACAAGCAACAAGAAGAATGTCATATTAGTTGTAGTAAACAGGCTCACTAAATATGCTCATTTCATTTCCTTACAACACCCATACACAGCCTCCTCTGTGGCAAAGGTTTTCCTCAGCCAAGTCTTCAAACTTCATGGGTTGCCTTCCTCTACTGTGTCAGACAGAGAAAAGGTATTTACAAGTAATTTTTTGACTAATCTATTCAAAGCTCTAGGTACAAGCTTGAATTTAAGCTCTTCATATCACCCTCATAAAAATAGTCAAACTGAAAGGGTAAATGCTTGTTTAGAAAACTATTTGAGGTGTTTAACAGTTCACAAGCCAAGCAGTTGGGGCAATTGGTTGTCACTTGCAGAATGGTGGTACAACACCAGCTTTCACAGAGGTTTAAAGATGTCTCCCTTCCAAGCTTTGTATGGCTATTTACCTCCTCACCTAGCTTTTCCTTCTACTACTACTACCTCTGTGGATGTTGTGGAAGCTTACTTAAAATCCAGAGACTCTATGCTTGACATCATCAAAGAATCTCTGCATCAAGCCCAGGCAAGAATGAAACTCTATGCTGACTCCTCAAGAGTGGAAAGAACTTTTGCAGAAGGAGATTTGGTCTACCTGAAACTCCAACCTTACAGACAAGCCTCAGTGTCCTTGAGAAAGAACTTCAAGCTCTCAGCTAAATATTATGGACCTTTCAAAGTTTTGCAAAAGATTGGTGCAGTGGCTTACAAACTTCAGCTGCCTTCACACTCAAGAATACACCCTGTTTTCCATGTTTCACAGTTGAAGCAGCATATTGGTGTGAAACACACGCCTTCACCTACTCTGCCTGTTGTGGTTCTCAATAGTGAAATTATCATGCTCCCAGAGAAGGTGTTGAAGACAAAAACAGTACTCAGAGGCAACAAGCTGGTGCGCCAAGTACTCATCCAATGGACCAATTCACCAGCAGAAGATGCTATTTGGGAAGACACCTCCATTATTAGGTTTCATTACCCTAGATTTTTCCTTGAGGACAAGGACAATTTTCAGGGGTAGGCAATGTTGTATCCCTCTTGTAACTGCAGTCTGCCCTTATACATTTAGCTGTGTGCCTTAGTAAGTTAGCCTAGCTGTCTACTAGTTGAGTAAGGACCGTTGATTATTAGTCACGCGTCAGTTGTGGATTGAGCATCATTAGGGCTCATTGATTCGCTTTTAAACTGTAAGAAGAGTTATCTCTTCAGACATGAAATTTGTTGTTAATGAAAACCTATTTGGCTGCGCCTGTGTGCACAGATTTGGCTTGAATCTTCGATTCAAGAGGTGATTCTTCACCATTTCTATCTTCTCTCTATGTTAATCGTTGTAGGGATACAACATCTTAGACTTTCTTAAAAGTTCAAGAAAATGAGTTCATTTTTAGTGCAGTAGGATTTCGTATTTGTTATCGTTAGTTAATCTTATTTTGTCTTGATACGTTTCAGGTGCTCAGTTAATTCTATTCTATAATCACATTGCTAATCACTGGCCATCACATGGCCTGCAATTTAATACATGTGCATAATAAGCCCCTTAACTCTGTCTCACAAGATCATTTTCATAAACTAGACAAGTAAACGAATATGCATATTTTCTGTATACTACACAGAAAGCACAAGTCTGTCTATATTTTTATGCTTATGAATCATTTGCATTGTAAGTGTAATTGTATGAAATCCCACTTATTAGAAAATGGTACTTGCTGTCTTAGCTCAATTGGAAGATGCGGATATCGGAACACTTTCATTTTTCTCTTATAGTGCGGGTAGTAAGGTTTACAGTTTATGCAATCATTGATAGACATTCAGATCGGGATGTTGCTGTATCTACAGGGGCATTTGTCCAATAAAGTTATATGATTTAATAATAACTTGGATTTGGGACAATCAAATCGAGCCAAATACAAAACGTTATTCACGCCACTTGCACAATTTAAGATTTACAAACTCCCAAGTCCCAACTTATTTCACTGCCCTAAAACAGCTTAACTGCATCTAAGTTGGAATAACAATTTCAGATGTGTGGGACAAAAAAATTAAGCCCGTGCAAAACACTAGTAAAAACCGGGTTCTAGGTTAGTAAAAAAAGACGTGTTTATAATAATCAGAGCCCTTCAAAATTTTACATGTTGTCGGAGTCTGTGAGAGACTCTGTCATATTACTTGAGGTGGGATCGGGTGACATGGTTAATATGGTTAATGAAAGTAGCATATGTCAGACAACAACCTCAGTTGATTATCATGTGAAACGACATGGGTCATTTCCTAGTTTTCAATATGAGATTACTGATCGATGTCAAATTATAAGCAAAACTCAGCAGCTAATTTTGTTGCTGTTTTTCTAGGACCTGTAGCTTTTGTCGGGCTCCAGTTTAGATTGGGACTTTTACTAGCCTCGGGATAGTAATTTTTAGTGAGGTTCGGGAAACTGAGAAGCTACCTACCTCCATTGTAAACCACCTCCACAGCTCCTTGTGGAACGATATTAAGTTTGTGGAACAATATTAAGTTATTAATCAAGTACTATGTAATTCTCAAACTTTTAAGGTACATAATGAGATGAAAATGGAAGAAATACCACGGACCTTCGCTACGAGCAGTATAATTCCAATGGCCTGTGTTATATAACTCAAAGCTAGTGGTGTTTGGTGGAATGGTAAGGGTTTGAAGAGAAATGATGTTATCTACACAGATCTTATCATGGGTCTTTGCGAGAATGGTTGAAGATGCTGGTAAGGACTTTTTCCTTAAAACGTTCTTATGAACTGGCTTCTGTGAAGTGCGAAAATAAAAGAAGACTAGCAGTCACTAATCAGCATTCCACTGAGCATTGGTATAGACCTCATTCTCCTGAAGTTCTCACTCCTGTAACTATCCGTACTGGCCTCACACCAAATGATACCGTTGATGAAGGACCCCAACAATGCACAGTTGCAGTGGCAGGAACCAGCACCTAACCTCAGGAGTTGATATCAACACTAGCTCGTCGAATGCAAAATCAGTTCTCCGGGAGGTGCTTCTTCAGAAAGCTTGATCTCCTTCCATTCCCTTTCTAGAGGATATAAGAGACAATCAAGGCCAAGTTTACCCAGACTCCTCGGCAAGTTCGGTTTGTAAACATTAATTAGAATGAAGCTCCAAAGTTTGCAGGGCATGCTACAAGGACTGAGTAAACATGCAGGCTTGGTGAGCAGCATCCATTGCAGCAACTGCCCCTGGCCTATGCGGGACGCTGTCAGAACTGGGAGGTTTTTTTCAGCTGGTGGAGCGGAGTCTCTATGTTACAATGCTCAGCGTCCATCTTTTACGAAACTATAGCCAGAGGATGAAAACTAGTTCCACAAACTTCTAAATGAAAACTATATTTATTTCATCCAACTGTTTCCTTTGTGAATGCATAAACATTTTCTTTCAAGAAGAAAGCAATAATATCATCTTACACGAAAAATCCTTTTCTTCGAAGGAAATGTATCAGAGTTCCACCTATAGAGCTTTCAACTGGGTTGATATTTTTCCTAGAATGTGTCCTGATATAAGTTGAAAGGTTTAAATTCAATGTACAACTCTAACAGCCATGTAGAAAGTAATGGAGATGTGCCCTTACCTCCATACAGGAGGACTTTATCTTCAAAAACACCATTGCCACAATGGGAATGTTTGTGTCCATAAGCTAGTCCTCTACTTGATGCATTGATTCACTGTGTGTATTCTTCATAGTAGTTATCGCTAATAACAGAGACAAATCTTTCAAGCCACGGAAGCTGACGGAGATCCTTAATGGTATCAACATAGGAGTCTGAACATCGTGGTGGAGATCGGTATGGCTGATGATCACTCAGACTAAAACCTCCAGCTAGAAACCTCTGGATCAGTGCCAATTGAGATCGTTCCTGATCAGAGTAGGCATCGTTTGTAACACTGGGAAGAGTATCAAAAGAAGAATCCCATCCCCACTGTTCCAAATGATGCTGGTCAGAGTGGGTGGTGGTGGTGACATGGGGATGCTGGGTGTTGTGAATCTCAAAACTCTCGTCATCCCAAAAGGCACATTGACAGCTCTGCAACCCATTTCTGTACTCAGCACCACATGAATAACAGAACTCATGCCCACACCTGCAAGGAGGAAATTCTTGTTCAGTATGAAGTTTCAACACGAGCAATTATGGAAACTCAATATCTTTCATGCTTGTCAATTGTATGTTGATGACTATCAATTGATAAAATGTTACTACTAAGCTAAAAGATGTTGTAACACGGTCACCCGTCTCAACACCCAACAGAAGAGACTCATATTCAAGTGGGTTACTGTACCCAGCCTCTAAATCAACTGTTTAAGCTAACTGCTTAAGTTGCTTCGATATGCCTATAACACACTGCAAAGCTCTATCAATAGAAAACACAGTCAAACACTAGTTTCTCACAATTATGAACTTCTCTCAAATGCAACCATCGGGAGAAGGAGCATTCAGATCAAATGCGTTCTCATAAATGGCGGTTGTTGAGCAAACACAATAAGAATCACATACGACGAATTTGAACACAATGTGATGGGTCTGTTTATGTTACGCTGAGGATCCCATTCCAGTATGCTCTAGCAAAATTCACAATACAAAGAACTTCAAGAAAATATCACAATACAAAGAACTTCAAGAAAATATGAGGCACTAAAAAACATAAGGAAAGTTCTCAAAAAGTAGCCCTAAGATGCTTTTAAGAAGCCAAACAGAAGGACAAATAGAATAAAAATGCTCGACTTGCATGTGCTCCTACTTTTATGACACTTCAATTATAATGATTTAAAAGTACTGCACCTACCCCTTTTGCACCCATGTCACTGCTGGCCATAACAATATTATGCCAACAAAAACAGTTGAACAATGACTTTTTCTGAGTATTTGTGATTTGCCTTTCTAATTTGCATAATAGGAAAAACATCACAGCATCCAAAACGAGAACAAAAGCACTATAACAGCAAATGTTTCTGATTAGGGGTTATACTCTAACACCAACCGCAGTTAAAGTACATAGAGATGTATTATGGCATATCATCTAACTATGATCAAACAAAAAGGTGAAGAATAATCATTAAATATCCAACGGGGTAGAAACACATGAACATAAAAGTACGGCTATGCAAAAGCTGACAGTGATAGTCCTATATGTATGCTATCCCAGAAACTTGAGTTTTGCAATGATATTGTTCCTAAAGATGTTTATTTCGTGTCATAGCCTAACATTAGAGGAGGGTGGGTAAGGAATGCTTCCTCGTCGAAGTGAATTTCAAATTTCTTGCTATCCTACCTATTGTAGAGGGAAGAGATCGCATCCTAACCTGTAATGATTGTAGAGCTATGTGAATGGTGACTCATACATTCCTTTTGCTCTGTTCAATAAGATACACTATCGCTGACTTGCTTTTGTGATGATTGTCTACAGACTTAAATCTTGTAAAGGATAAACTATGTTAACTGTTGTACTAGGCGATATATCTGTGCCTCACTCTTACATACTTTTGTGAAGGCACATTAATCACATGTCATCACCACCACTTACGTTGAGAGTTATACTACTAAAAGAACACCCACCAGAAGCGGTTTTTTTTTTTCAATTTTCAGCATATACATAAAAAATAATTCTTGTTGAGAGCCAGGGTTCGATATATAAATTTTAAATGACGTCATTCCCAGCATGATATATAGGATTGATCTTCTTACCAGCAGGTCATATGGTAGCAACCTTGTGTGAGCTCAATCATCCTGCGACATTGTTGACAACGTCTCCAGTTGTTATTTTGTGCTAAGCGATGCAGAGTGAGATCCCCAGCATCCCTTTCTTCTACAGGTAGACTTTGGAACTCTTCACAGCTCATTGAAGAGTGCCATGGCACTCCACAATCGACACAGATATATCTCTCGCAGTCAGGACACTCTATACAGCTGATACTAGCGTGACTTGATGAACTGCTTGCTCTTGTCGATGAGAGACACTCAAGAGGATTAAGCAGCACCGAACAATTTGGAAAAGGGCAATACATTTTGTCCGAGTAAAGAATATTGGCTTCTATAAGAGCTCTCTCTGTTGACTCGTAGCAAATGACTGGAAGAAAGGATTTGCACTCACTAGCTGAAATGTAATGCTTACATCTCAACTGAGGACATCTTATGGGTACTTGAGACGCTTGTAGTTTTCCCTCCACGTATTTTCTCATACATTGAGAACAAAATTTATGCGAGCATTTCATTGTAATCATCATAGATGGTGGCTTTTCTTCACAACAGATAGGACAATCTTCGGTTAATCCATCTTTACTAGCAGAGGAGGAGACAATTCCAATTGCTACCTGCGCAATCTGCAGCGGCCTCTCGAGTTCAACAGCAGGCGCAAGTTTCAGAGAGAAAAATTCCAAATTTTCGCAAAGTTCTAAAATCCTGTCTTTGAGCGCGGTCAAAAGAGGATTCTCAAGTCTTTCCTCGCAGACAATCTGTTAAAATGACCTTTAAATGTTAGACAAGAAACACAATGCCAGAAAGCTAATAAATCTGAGGATAATTTTGGCTGCACCCTATAATGTCAAATGCTGATCAAGTAACTTGGTTTCACTGATGAACACAGATGAAGGCTATCCTGTATAAAATAGTACAGTGCAAAATAAGGAAGAATAACTCACTTGATTATAAAGAATTTCGGAATCTGTAAAAGCAACAACACGACGAATCTTGTTGTGCAATGCCTCCACCAGACCATCCATCAAAGCCAAATAGTGAGCCACTGATTCGTCTACATAAAAATCAAGTTTTTTCTGAACTTGAATAATAGAAAACCGAGGAGATCTTTCCATTACAACACCAATTCCTGAAAACCCAGACCCCAAATCACCTGCCTCAGGGATAGATACCCCTTTGAAGTACATTTTCAAAGAAAAATCATCATCTTTCAACCCCTCACTGTCAAATACCACAGATTCTTTCTCCTCCTCCTCCTCCTCCTTAGATGTCCATTCTTCTTCTTCCTCTGCACAACAGCTACAGAATTCTTCGTCTTCATAGTCTTCCTCCAATCTCTCTTCATTCACAATCTCTGCTTCAGACCCAAATCTAAACCCACTTGGATCCTCCATTATATTACACTAATCCAACCTTTTTTTTTTGTCACAACCCAATTAGTTTTTTCTCCATCAAAATGAGATTGAACGAATCATTTCTCACTAATCGATCCTAAAAAAAAGCCCCGCTTTTCTGACACCCAATTAGACCAAAATTAACAACAAATTATCAAAAGAAAGATAACCATTTCAATAGAAATGAAAAAAAAATCAATGACTCACCAACGAATTGATAATTGGGGACAGATCGATAAACGTCCTTCAAATGAAATTAAGGGTTCTTCTTTTCCTTCTTCTGGTTTTCATTTCATTGATTCTTGGTGCTGTTGATGAAATGGAAAAACCCTAAGAAAGAGAAAGGAGTTTATAATAATAAAAGAAGCTTCTTCATCATCTTCATTAATGATTTAGAGAGAGGGAGAGAAAGATAGAAAGGAGAGTGTGTTGTTTAGTGAGACTCTGGAGTAAAGAGAAAGGAAGAATTAAGTTCTTATTATTGCATTGCTGGCATTCTTTCTTTCCTAAATAATTAATTATTTATTTTGTTTTTCTCTTAAAACAATAATTACCAATAATAATAGTTAGTTGGAGTAATCCATAATCAATTATTAAATAATTAGATTAAAAAAGATTCTTCATTAGTTTGTTGTCAGTCAGTTTATATTATAAGTAAAAAAAGAAAAGAGAATTAATTTGATGTCAGTGTTCGTATGAAGACTTTGACTAAAACAAATGTCCGGCTGAGTTAGGCCGCCAAACCCCCACCTCACTATAGCAGTCTTACTAATTGGACTAAGCTAGTCTGATTCTGATCGGCTCAGACATGGACAATATAGTATTTTTATTTGCATTTTCTCTGGCTCTATACAAGGGCATATTCTTTTTATCGGGGGCATCTATAGATTTTCTTGTATTTTGATATTTTTTTTATCTTGCAAACAATCATCTAATTACCTTTTCTGATTGAATGAAAGGTGGTCCTGTTGTTCATCACAAAAATAAAATTGAGACCTACTCATTAAGATAGAATATGACATCTTGAATAAATTTAGTAAGCTCCTTATCCACCTATGTTTGATGATGACTAACTTATCTTTAATTAATTAGTGGTTAATTTAATTAATATTGACGAAGATTCAAAATATGAAAAATTTGAGAAAGTTTGATTTTCTCTAAGAACATCAAAATAGAATCAGTAGATACGACAGTAGATGTGTGCCGATTCTGATTTGATGTTCTTCATTGACAAAGAACACGAGAAATCGGTATATGCATATGAATCCATTTTAAAACTCACAGACTCTAGAAATCGGTCGACGTTGATATCCATATAGACGATTATAACCTTAAAAACCAACGGAAGAAATTGATTCTTTCCACATCTACGGATCAATATGAATTCCATATATATCGCTTTTGTATTGATGTTAAAGAACATCAAACATAATTAGCCGTCGTGTATGTCCATGTTGGCCGATTCTCTATTTAGCCACTTTCTAATCTACATGTTCCAATCCATACTCGAGTTATGGATCATACTGAGACTAAGTACGAAATCATGATCATTTAATATGATCTATACTCTAGCATGACTAAAATCATACTTATTCTTTGTTTGGGTATGTCCATAAGAACATGGATAATCGATGAATGTTTATATTCATATCCATCGATTATGCATAAAAAAACAACTGCAAAAATCAATATTTGTTGGAAGTTAAAATCGACCAATACAAATCTTCACATTGGTCGATTCTGTGTTGATGTTCTTCGACCACGAAGAACTTAAAAAACAATCGGCCGTCGTGTTTGTTTACATTAGCCTATTGTTTTTGGACCCAAAAAATTTAAAGAAAATCAATTTTTTTGATTTGGATATTTATTTTTTAAAATAAAATAAATTTTAAATTATTTATCTATTTTGAGAATGAACTAATACATTTACTATAAGTTTAAGGAGATAAAAACCAGAATCTACACTTATATAGCAACATATATGTTGATTCTCCATGGTATTCATTTTTGAAACGAAAACCAGAATCGGCATATATGTCGCAATATATTTGACTGTTCTAATTTCTATGTGTAGGCGGTGAAATTTAGATGAGAAGCAAAAGTGTCATTTCAAGACCAAAGGCAAAATGATAATTTCACAACTAGGGGTGAGTCATCATTCTGAGCCAATAGTTGCCTTTAAGGTTCAACAAAGCGAAAATGGGAATCGGACATAAAAGGGGCTCCGAAAACAAGTTCAATCCTCATCGCCAAAAGACAAGCTCAGCCCCATAGTACAAAACTCAATTCTCACGAGAGAGACTAAGGCCTTGGTCTTCAAGGCACCTACAACCACGATTTCTAACATACATCCCCGCGAGACACTACTAGTCGTGATGCCGTGACTTCTAGCGCACATCCCCGACGAGATACTGTTGGTTACGTAGGTTCTATAGAGCGTAAAAACGTCCACGATTGACTTATGATCCACAACATCCACGACTTCAACATGTCTTCGCTATACACAGGTGGTTGTGATGCCATGATTCCTAATATACATCCTCGGCGAGATACTACTGGTCATGCAGGCTATGTAGATGCGTAAAAACGTTCCGAGGGACTTATGACCCAGAGCGGTAAGCACGACTCGTCCCTATTTGAGATCAAGGGCTGATTCCTAGTACATCATCACGAGATATGCTGGCCACGTCTACTCTAGGACCGAATCAACTTACTGAGGCTTCTGGATAATTCTTAGAACATCCTTGCAGGATACACTAGTTATTCTGCCTTCGGGTCCTCTTGGCAGATTCCTATAACATCCTTTCGAGATACACCGGTCATGCCGACCCCATTATACGAACACAATTGACTCCTAGCACATCTCCGCAAGATATGTTGGTCAAAGACAAGTGTGCCAAGGTCTCTCAGAGATGTTATTAGACATGCAAGCCTCTCTTCCCCCCCCCCCCCCCCCCTCCCAAAATATTTCCCAGCTGACTACTGAGAGACTCAATCGCATGAGCCAAGCTTCATCCGGCCTCATGCTAATCCGAGCTGAACCAGCTCGTATGAAGAGTCTTATACAAGCAAAAGGCTCAGGCACAAGACTTACCTAGGTCTCAAGCCTCATCCTTAGCATCTCAAACACACTCACGACTATTAAATTGGGCCTGAAATACACGTGTCTATCCAAAAACGTCGATAAACTCCCTTGAGATCCTCATGCTCAACAAGGGGACCCAAAAGCAAGAATTTGGCCTCTACATGACATGCATGACCGGCCACAAGAAGATAGAGTATAATCTCAACTCCTCTCACACTCTACACACGATTTATAAAACATTTCATCCCTTTCACGTGACTTATCCTAGTCATGCTCACAAATCAAAAGAATACTTTTCTATCTTGGCCAACTCGGCTATAAAGAATATTCTTTCTTAACACACCATCATAAAGGTTGACTAAGTCACACACAAATGGGGGATATCAATTAAGATTTTGGTCTGGCGGTCTATGACACGTGTGAGAAATACCTGGATTATTTATCACCGCAAAAGAGAGTAAAGGTGGTGGAATAAAAAGATAAGCTCAGCCCAGTTTATCTGTATTTATTCTTGAATATACGGAGAAAGTGCTCTGCACGGCAAGTAATCCATATCTTCACCGACATGAGATTAGAGAATTCAGTATTTCTCAAAGCTAATAAACAGACTTTCTCAAAATCTCTCGGAGAAATTCTTCTTCAAACCCTAAAATTCTCTTATCTCTCTCGTCATCTGCTTCCCTCCCAAAGATCAGCCCTAAGCCTCTTTCCCTGTGACTGGAGTAGCCTTTGAATGACCACTATGTGTGGTTTAGGTGAAAACTATTCGTGCTCAACCTCCCGTAACTCACTTTCAAAACCATAGAATCTTACTTTTAGCCTCTCATCGATTTTAGGTAACTATATTTTGGTGACCACAATGGGAGATTGTTCACTCAGTTACGCATATCAATCACGGTCAGCATTAGGAAAGAAGTCGATTCCAACAATCCATAACAAAAATAATCCTTGAAGTTCAAATCCGAACATTACGTCAGAGGAAGGGTTTTGTTGATTTGCATATTACTTCCAGAATACTAAAGATGAAATCTAGGAGGGGCCACCTAATCTACAGAGGGTTCCAAAGTCGGTCACAAACATAACCAAGATGGTGAATCCTCATCAGCGTCTCTTTCTTTAATCAGGCAAACACTTAGCCTTTGTAAAGACGTTGGTTTAGTTTATGAGCTCACCCAATATTTTCCCTTAATGCAAAAACTCCCCAGTGAGCCCCTTGCATCGTCAGATCTCGAAAATGATGGCCGAGTTGAACTCCCGGGAACTCAACAGAATCTTGCAATAACTCAGATTGACATCCTAACTTATCTAAAGACACTTTAGAATGAATAATGTGGATAGTTCTGATATATATATATATATATTGTTAGAGCACTGCTCGGTCGAACTCGCAAGCGTTGCTATCTCAAGCTTGTTTGTCATGTTTAGTTGCCAAAACTATAGGTCTTGATTTCTAGTCTACTTATAGCTAAGTCTCGGATTAGGATAGTAAGTGTAGTTGAGCCTTAGACTCCACGGCGTTCATCGAATGAAGACGAAGAACTGCTCAAGGGAACTTGTGGAACTTTATCAACAAAAGGTATGTGGAGACTTGAACTTATCTATCACTCAAAAGTCTATCTATTCTATCTCCAATTTTGAGACAAAAGTCGTATTGCTATATAGAGTTCAATTATACACATTTGTTATTTCGAGCTGAGTTATCTCGCTTATCTATTTTTTAAAATATGTATTGGTAAGCTTTCGCTTTAGCCAAGTTCATCTTTACTCGTGATGAAAGTCATGTTGATTATTTCAATAACTTGAAAATCGCTTTGATGAAAATAGTTTGTGAATAACGACTATTTTAACATCCACTAAGAAAGTTTCAATGATTGAAATGAGAGTTTAGAACATGTAACCATCTTTAGATATAAACATAGTGTGTTCTCACATTTGTGTAAAAGTCTAAAACCGGGAACCCAAAGTATGCGTACCCGTACGCGTACTAGCGGTTGTTGGAAATCCGGGTAAGTATGCGTACCCGTACGCATACTGGCGGAAAGTTCACGTTCGTGAATTTCTGATGGAGTTTGAAAGTGAAAAAAAAACTCAATCCGGTTACTTAAGTACGTGTACCCATTTGTATACTTAAGTAGGTTACTTTCTAAAATCGGTTTGTTCATGAACTAAAACATTTATATAATAAGGAATGCAATCTTTACAAACTGTGGCTATAATGTTCATGAATTGATTCGAGTGAATCAAAACCGATTTTGCTTCGATTGTGTCTTGTATACTTTTATAAGATCTAATCAATTAAACAACTCTCTAACTAGTTCATTTTAGTCATTTGAACTAGTTATGGTAAAGATGAATAAGGTTGATATGAAAGTGCTCATATGGCTAACCATTGGTTAACTATTGTTGAACCGACTAAGTGTACACGTTTAGGTATGGTTACTCAAACCTAAATGAAGTTACATTTCATTTGTGTATAACAAGCTAAGTTCGATCTAACGGTTGAAATATATTAGCTTGAATCTAATCAGGTTTTCATCTAACGGTGAATATTGAATGTTTTGTTACCAAGGTAACTTAGATTGCAAACCCTGATTTGAAATCTATATAAAGGAGAACTCTAGCAACTTGGAAACCTTATCCCCATACCTCCTGTGTGATACTAGTTGTATAAGCTAGAGTCGATTAGTAGGCTAAGAAAAGATACCTATAATTGTAATAAACTGCAAGTGTACAGTGTCGATATGAAACACAGGGAAAGCACATGTCGATCCACAGGGACAAGGTGGGTGTAAGGTTGAAGCTACGTTCTTACTATAACTGATTCCAAACAAGAGTAACACGAAGATGGGGTTTGCGTCGATACGACAAAGGTTATGAATGATTATACTACACAAACAAGATTAAAATGCAATTAGAAGGTATTAGGGCAGTCGAATCCACTGCTTAACCTACGGTAGATAATTCAGTTATCGAAATTACTCTTGTCCTTTTAACGAACAGCGGTGAAGATTCGAGTCTGCCGCATATTCAAGGTGATATGAAGATGGATAATTAATCACAACTAAAGTATTCATCCTAAGCATTAATTGTCTGATTAAAGCACAACTAATCAAAAGATAAATCGATTCATTTAAGCATGAGTTGCAGCACAACAACATAGAGTTGTTCTAACTACCTAGGTTGCATATAACAAACAAGGTGAAAGTAATATGTTGTAGTACAAAGATTAAATCTACCCTTAAGAAATTAAGCACAACAAGAACATATTCATAACCAAAATTATCTGATGTTAGATTAAGAGTTTCATCTAAGCCATGGCAAAGATGTTTAGAACATAATACAAAATGAAATTAAACCTAATTTACTACTACTAATTTCACCGGCTACTCCAGGCTTGCCTTTTCATCTACAACCCATTCTCTATTTATACAAGAGTTCCACAAAATACAAATCCCCTTTTCAACAAAGTACAACCACAAAATTAGGGATTTGATGTTCTTGAAACTCACTACTGATGTGTAGTCTTCAGTTTGAACAACCACTTACAACGCCGCCTGAATTTTCCTCCCATGTCTCTAAGTATTGATTGTGACTTCATAGCCGCACTTTAAACAATAGAGAGAAGAGAAGTTGTGATATGATAGAGAGATGGTTTTTATTTGAAATGGTAATGGGCAGCAAGACAATGAATCAGAAAGTGGCCAGTGAAATGATGGAGAGAGATGGGGTTATTGTAGATAGCTAGGATTATTTTTGTGTTTAATTGACAGAGAAGGTATGATCTGTGATGCAAGAGAGAAATGAAGGTAGAGCAAATGTTTCTGACCTTGGAAATGACAATGATAAAGTTACTTAGGGCATGTTTGGATACTTCCTTAGCTTAGGTATATGTGGATAAGTGAAGTTTCAACTTGTTTCCTCATTTTTCAAACATGGATTAAGCCCATTATTTGGTCCATCTTCTTTCCCATATGAGTTGATCCTTTAGTCCACACGTTAACTCCACTCTATGTGTTGTTACCACTCTGACCTCCAATCACCTTCTTGGTTTATGAACCTCCCAAATTTATCAATCCTACAGATACAAAACAGACATGATATGTCAATATTTACAACAATAATATTATTGATGCCTCAAGACACAAAATACATAATTTGACTTAAAATAGGACATTAAAGCACTTGAGATGTGATAAACGACCACAAGGTGATCTAGAAATATGCGTTATTAGGCACCGATCACACCCCCAAACCTGAATTTTGCTTTTCCACGAGTAAACAAAAACTAATAAAATCCTACCTACACTACTGTCGCTGGTCTCTCGATTGCATTTAGCGAATGCAATAATCCTTTTAAACCATTAAGTGTCCCTAGTGGACGAGTTGAAGTCTCGTGAGGGCTTGCTTAGAACATACCCAGAAAGTTCTAGGACAAAATATAAGCTCAGATTCCATGAAAGTGATACCTGCATTCAGTTTTAACTCACAGCAATTGGATATGTTAATCTAGCTTTCAAAGGCACAATTCTAGCACTGGAACAACTAAAGACATGTGATAAGAGTGTAAAGTGTATCTGCCTTAGACATGCATAGAGAATGATTTACTCTAGGAAGTTATGACTGCCAATTACTAAGACATAGTTTTTAGGCTAAGAACTGAATTCAAAGACAAGCTAGCTGTCCGGCTTTACGAGAATTGTGAATGTTCACCTGATGAGTTGGTGATATTTCAGCTTACCCGCGTTGTACATCGATGGCTACACCCTCCTTGCTTATTACAAGACTATTTACAACATATAACAACAACGAACATTGACTGCATATTTACATTGACTACTCTTTCATTTTAAGGCAAGAGAGAAACATTAACTTTTTTTTATTGAAATAGACATAACAACAGATAATGGATACTTTTTTTTCTGATTTTTTTTTGATGACTTTTTTCAACTGAATTTTCTTTTCTTTCTGAATTTTTCTGATGACTTTTTTTTTCCAACTGATTTTGGAATGATAAAGGATACATACACAAGACACAACAAACTTTACATAAAAAAAAAGAAAAAAAAGATTACATGACACTTTTAGCAAGAGGTGGCCCTTTTCGATGCACCCGGTCAAATTCAATGGTTGCTTTTCTTAACGTATCCTCCAACTTCTATCCCATCCCACCAAAGAACAAGCTAGTCAAGTCTCATTCAGTATTCTAGATGATTGGCAGCCTACTTAACCTATGAAACACCGACGCTATACACACTTGGTCGATCGTGCATGTGCAATTTTTTTATATTACATGTGATTGTGCTAGAATCAGGGGTGCCTTGTCATCTAGACTAAGAATCCTAAGGTATTATACATGCGCAAGCATCACAAATCAAGGTAAATGAGCTCACTTTTTCATTTTATTTTATATTGCAGAGTTCAGTTTCAAAATATAGCACAGTGATAGTCGATGGTATCTACTTTTCACCCCCAAGCCTAAACTAAACATTGTCCTTGATGTTTCTAAAGATGAACAAAATTGTACTACAACATACCAAGAGAACCATGATGAGCAAAGCAAAAGGAAAGAGGTTACCGGATGTCAGCGGAAGCAAGATTAGAACTCCGTTATTCAACGCTAGAACCCAAGGAAATCAGCTGTGATAGTCACATTGGATTAGCACACTTATATGCAAAACAAGAAAAATACAGCTGACTCAAGATAGAGAAACTGAACCTACTGGATTATATACAAAGATGATTGACCATAAATATACAACCTAAAGAGTTGAGGATCAACCCAGAAGACAATATGCATAGATTTTACTAGCCTCACACATATACAACAATAGAGAACATCCAGTGAGACATTCAAAGTGATCAAGCTACCCCCAAACCTGAATTTTTCAAATGCTACATTTTTGGACACAAAATCTAGCAATTTTGGAGGTGCTGCATGCATAAGATCCAATTCAAAGTGAACTTTGCTAGGGACGGGCAGAGATACACATTCCAATTGTGGCTCCTTACACACATTATATTTAGATGCAAAATGGTTCAAAAGAACTTGAGAAGCACACAGATCTAACCCAACGCTTGGAGTTGTCCACAAAGTGGGTTTGACAACCTATCGACCGACATTAAGACAATCATGTTGTGACTTAAGCAGGGAATCAGATATGTCTAAGTTATTTTCATCTGTATCATTACACGATTCAACTCTCCCTAAGTCAGAAACAAGTACAATATCATGCTCATGTTCATTGAACAAATTAACAGTCCCCAAATCAGCATAAAAATCATCTAGATATTGATTGCAATGAATATCAACATTAGAAGAAACATTATCAGTGAAGGTCTCTACACTATGGTCTAACGTTTCGGAGTTACAAGACTCTAAAATTTCATTTTCAGAATTAACGACCTTCTCTGATATTATATCATCATCGTCATCATAAATACTTGAAAATCCTACCCAATCAAAACCATTAGTGTTCTCTGCCCATACGGATGCCTCTAAAATAGGTGAGCATGGATTGGCATTTTCAGCAACAAGGTTTGAAACACTATATTCAGAATTAAATTCATTGGGGAAAACAAACATTTCAGGCTCACAGTCCACATGCTCATCAATTTTTCCATTTTCATTTGGTTCAGTGACAACTTGGCTTACTGCAAGTTGTAAACCTTGCGTAGGACCAGCAGTACATGAAAGATTTAGATTGTTTCTCCTTCCTAGTTCACAAGTTGGTGAGTATAGGTTATTCTCATGCATTTGATGGAAAGTATTGACACGACCCATTTTAGACTGCTTAATGGCATGAAATTCAGGGAAGTTCTCAATCAAATGGCCTAAGCTATCACACAATATACAAGCATAGAATTCAATTTGGTTACATAAGTTGGGTGCATCAGAATTTTCATTTATGCACCTCTCTAAAGCTTCAACTCTCCTAATTAAGAATTATATGTCTGTATCAAAGTCAAAATCACCATCTAACTCATGAAAATCACCCATATCATGTGACACTGTCCTAGTTTCCCTATAGTATTTCCATTGATGGGTTTTCTCTACAAGTTCAGCTAAAAATGACCATGCATCATCTACAGTTTTATCAATAAATTCACCATTACACATAGATTTAACCATTGATCGAGAATTAAAGTCTAGTCCCTCATAAAGAATGGCGACTAGTCTTCACTTCTCAAAGCCATGGTGCGGACACTCAATCAACAAATCATTAAACCGTTCAAAATAATGAAAAAGAGTCTCTCCATCTAACTGGACAAAACAATTGATACTTTGACGAATAACAATGGTCCTATGATGTGGAAAGAATTTTCTGAAAAATAGATTTGTGAGTTGGTCCCAAGTGGTGACTGACTGTGGTCTCAAACTGTAAAACCATGCTTTAGCCCTTTCTTTTAAAGAAAATGTAAACAAACGCAACTTTAGAGAGTCCTAAGACATATTTTCAAATTGCATAGTCTGAAAGATTTGCTCAAACTATCTTACATGATAATAGGGGTTTTCAGATTCAACCCCTCGAAATATTGGAAGCATTTGTATCATGCTTGCATCCAATCCAAATGGACCATTAGTCTGGGGTAAGACAATGCATGAGAACCGACTTGTTCTTATGGGATACATGTACTCATGGAGAGTAGGGGGAAAATTCATAGATTCACCCATTGTCTCAAGTTGGACAGGTGAGTCAACAACAGGAAATGGGATTTCAGATAGGCAGTGATGATGAGGACTAGCTAGATAATCATTTTGGTCACATAACTATTATCACAGCCTAGGGGACACACCGGTTAACATATTACGGTGAACATAGTGAACAACAAGTGTAAAAGTTAGGTCATAGATGATGCTTATCAGACTGACGAACAGATCCAGAGATGCATGCACGCACACAGTATTTTTGGCCAATAATTGAGAAAAGTACAAACTTGGCAATTTCAGCACGTAAATATGTTATTCAACTTCACAGGATTATTGACGAAGATACTACCATATGGTACAGGGGTTTGATGATGTTCAGTCAAATAACTAGTTTATCAAGTGAATATGGCTTAGCATTCAAGACAGATCATCAAAAGTTCAGAGATTGACCGGTGGATAGCAAGCAAACAGTTTACTCAGATATCACAGAATAAAGCTTATGGATACCAGGATTTGACAATTATTAATAAGCACTTAAAGAATGGTATACCATTCGCACATTTAACAAATACAGCTAGTGTTGAAGAGTGATACAGCAAGTATAAAACCGGGTTTAGGCACGACAATCCAATGTTTTCCGCTGCTCCCTCTCTTTTTTGTTTGGTTTGTGCAGCAGCACCGCAGGTACTTGCTTACTCATAAGAAAATTTCAGTTACCAAATATGCGCAGGTAAAGTAGAGATAAGGGAATATCACTATTGATTAAAACTGTCTGTGAAGAATCTACAGCATGGCAGTGATTATGAGCTACTTTATACAGCTACAGGACTATGCACATGGAAACTAAACATGAAATGCAGTTACAGATATGACTGAGATGCGAGAATGATATGATGGATATATTATAGGGAATGAAAACTTATAAACTAGTAATTGATTAGCTGAACTAGATGACTACAACTATATCTACTTACCCTAATGCTTAACTTACATATGTGGTATAAACAAGCCAATGATGCAGATGTTTACAATGGATTCACTCTAATCCAGAAGAAGACTATGTGACTGAAAGATGGAGTAACTGAGAACCAAAAGTTACAATATATGATGATAATATGAAAAGCATGGATGCTTAATATAATACAGAATGATGAAAATTCTAACTGGTAGCTGACTAACAAAACTTAGATGATCATTTCTACAGATGCAAGTTATATGAAAGAAAACTGCAAAAATCTAACTTATTCTAAGGTATGTTCAACTACTGAAACAGATTAAGTGAAAGAGAAACTACAGATGTAAGACATGTTCAAATGCACACTGATATACAACTACAGATGGTAATGCCCTGCAGGTCGAAGAAGTTAAAAATAACTGAAAATTTAACAAATATACAAACTACACCACAGAGTACACTAGATACAGATTAAACTGACTCAACCAGATTAGACTTGCAGGAATGATATGATACAGGACAAAGATGCTATAAAACTACAGAAAAGACTACAAAGCTAATATGCAAATGTGGAGATAAATTACCGGATTCTTAAGTTACGCTAACACGGTACAAAGAAGGAACTTTTTCACAGAAACTACAGTTCTCAACAAGGCCACAATAAAGAGCAACAACAATATTTACAGACTCCTACATGACTACTTCACTGAGAAAACTAAAAACAACAGAACTTAACAATTTTACAACCTGGACTATAGATACAGACAACTCAACTAGATATACTATAAAACAATAATGCAACTATCCTAACTGAAAACAAGATGCAAGAACGCAATCGATATTGAAAATCAGAACCTACAGCTAGAATTGACACTGCGATGCAGATTACAAAAACTTTTATACTATACTATTGAGATAAGATTGTCAAAGGTAAAGAGAAAGAAAATTCAAAATATTCACAGATTTGTAACTTACTGAAGTGAGTATATTACAAACTGAGAGAGTAAAACACAGCTGAGAAACTGGTTTACAAGAAGAGACCAGTTACAGAAGAAACTGACTGGAACTACAGGAGCAGAAAATAAAGATGCAGCTAAGAATCCTAGATGCAGGCGACTACGACAGAAAAAATTGAGAAACTTCTCCAGATGCAGCTATGAGAATGCAGTGTAACAGAATGCAAATGATAGAAAGAAAAGTTACAAAATGATTGAAGTTTACAACTAGATGCAAAGACAGTTTCAACAATGCAAGATATATGAACAAGTGAATTGACTAAACTACAATACAACAACAAAGTTACAGATGCAAGTGAACTACGAACTGAAAAACAACATGAGACCTAATGTGCTATACAAAACACAGAACTTAGCTAAAATTATAAGACGATGATGCAGGCAACTTAATGGGGGGTAAAATAAACAGATGCATGAATGTAATGGAGAAACTACAAACTATAACTGGTAGTAAAGAATTAAGATGCAGTCAACAAACTAGAAAGTTACAAATTATTATTATTATTATTATTTTTTTAGAACAACTAAAGAGTACACTAAAGAGATGAGACAGAAATTATATACACAGATGGTTGAAATAACGAGTTAAACTAATTACAGACAAGCTATAACTAGAACTGAAACAAATATATACAAATCTTGAGCTGAAATCAGTAAGATTAAACCAAACAAACAATTACACCGCTACCGAGTCCCAGGCAGCGGCGCCAAAACTTGGTAGGCTAAGAAAAGATACCTACAATTGTAATAAACTGCAAGTGCACAGTGACGATATGCAACACAGGGCAAGAACAGGTCGATCCACATGGACAAGGTGGGTGTAAGGTTGAAGCTACGTTCTTACTATAACTGATTCCAAACAAGAGTAACACGAAGATGGGGTTTGCGTCGATACAACAAAGGTTATGAATGATTATACTACACAAACAAGATTAAAATGCAATTAGAAGGTATTAGGGCAGTCGAATCCACTGCTTAACCTACGGTAGATAATTCAGTTATCGAAATTACTCTTGTCCTTTTAACGAATAACGGTGAAGATTTGAGTCTGCCACATATTCAAGGTGATCTGAAGATGGATAATTAATCATAACTAAAGTATTCATCCTAAGCATTAATTATCTGATTAAAGCACAACTAATCAAAAGATAAATCGATTCATTTAAGCATGAGTTGCAGCACAACAACATAGAATTGTTCCAACTACCTAGGTTGCATATAACAAACAAGGTGAAAGTAATATGTTGTAGTATAAATATTAAATCTACCCTTAAGAAAAATTATCTGATGTTAGATTAAGAGTTTTATCTAAGCCCTAGCAAAGATGTTTAGAATATCATACAAAATGAAATCAAACCTAATTTACTACTGCTAGTTGCTCTGGCTAGTCCGGGCTTGCCTTTTCACCTACAACCCATTCTCTATTTATACAAGAGTTCCCCAAAATACAAATCCCCTTTTCAATAAAGTACAACCACAAAATTAGGGATTTGATGTTCTTGAAACTCACCACTAATGTGTAGTCTTCAGTTTGAACAACCACTTACAACGCCGCTTGAATTTGCCTCCCATGTCTCTAAGTATTGATTGTGACTTCATAGCCGCACTTTCAACAGTAGAGAGAAGAGAAGTTGTGATATGATAGAGAGATGGTTTTGATTTGAAATGGTAATGGGCAGCGAGACAATGAATCAGAAAGTGGCCAGTGAAATGATGTAGAGAGATGGGGTTATTGTAGATAGCTAGGATTGTTTTTGTGTTTAATTGACAGAGAAGGTATGGTCTGTGATGCTGATGTAATTTTAGATAGTGGTAAGAAATGAGGTTGTCGTTCACTCGGATTTGTACAGATTAAAGTTTTTAAAAATACTAAATAAATATATACAAAAATATTAAACAATGGGCGAGAGGTGCTGGAAATAAGGATTCGGCCAATCTTGATAACATAAGGTACAATTATTTATTCTCAACAATTTTTTGCTCAAGAAATATAAACATGGACTCTATTTTTACCAAGGTAGATTCTCAAAACATTTATTGTAAATGTTAAGCATGGGACATCAAATCACCTAGGCTAAGCATG